>JAEMWC010000045.1:935000-1017500 GCA_016490735.1 Pachyseris speciosa | reverse complement strand
TAGCAATAAATGTCTTCGACCAAATAATCCAACTCTGAAAAAAAATATATATATACATATATATATATATATATATATATATATATATATATATATATATATATATATATATATATAACGTCACTTTTGTTAATTTCTTCACATTTGACAATGATGACATGAGATCGTCAAAAAGTCATGTAACGTTTTTATCGTTAATTTTGGTTTTGAAATGTGTAAGAATTAAAAATTCGACCGGGTAAACTTTAGGGCACGTACGAACCTCAGATTTTCACATTAAAATCCTTTGGCTAGTTTCTTAAGTTTCCAATTCATAAATTTTTCTACATTCAAGGTTTTTTGATAAGTTATTTGACATCGGAGTCCCCATAACAAACACTGTTACCTCCGAGGTGTTTGCCTACTAGTCAAGATGGCGTCTTAAACCTTGGCAAAAGGTTTATGCAGGCCTGGAGTGGTGGCTTCTTGATACTTTTTATCGGAACTACTTCTTGTGAAAACTAAGGTAGGTTTTCTATTATCAAGGTTTAGCCTCAGATCATGTTCTTAGGAAATGCGCAGTGAGGTTACACGTTTAAACCCCTGCCGTTTAAACCCCTGCCGGCCAACACTCAGGGTATTTAAATAATTGATGATAAAGTGATGCCTTTGTAATTACATTTGCAAAAGGTTAGACTTTCTATTCTTCTCGGATAAGAACGATAAACCGCAGGTCCCGTCTCACAACACTTGTACCTGATAATCTGTGGGACGTTAAAGAACTCACACACTGTCCAAAAAGAGTAGGGGATGTATATCCGGTGTGGTGGTCTATTTCTGCCTCTCATCTGTCTTTGATATTCATGTGTGGATTGGGTGGTAATGGTAATCGATTTACCATCCCCTGTGAGAAATGCCTTTACAGGCTGCCGCCCGATCTCACGCCGTAGAAAAGTTGTAAATCCCCATGAAACTACGTGATATGTGCGACTGGAGATATATTGGAGGGCCAGCCGGAGGACCTGTCAGGTTCCTACTAAACTTGCGAGTCATGAGGGCTCCAAAATGAAAAGGAATCGTTCTTTTTTTGACAGTTAAAAAGCGCAATGTCCAAAAAAAAAGGGGGCAAGTGAAAGTGGGTCCGCATGCAAAAAGAACACGCGTAGGTATAAATTATACGTTCAAATAAAGTAAAAAAGTAATATTAAGTCCATTTGGCTGAAAATTTCCCAACTGGAAAATCATCTTCATTTCCCGCTGTCTCCATAAAAGCAAACCTCGCACTTGGACATCAGAGATACTGTGGTCCGTGCAGTTGAAATGCTCGACCACAGGGAATACAGGAATGTTGTTGTGTAACAACTTCCCTACTTTAGTTGGAGAAAGCGAAGTTTTTGCCAGTTACCGATAAGCACGTAAGGTTATGAGTGCGACAGGTTGACGCCACAATTTGTATCCCTGGCAGCTCTCCAGTGTTAATCTGGGAGGTAACCCTCAGTCCCCCTTGTTGAATATGGTTTGGGCGTATAAGTCGAAACCTAAAACTGCAAGATTCAGTGAAAAGCCGAAGTCATTTCTTGAGAGAAAAGGAAGGAGATAAATATAACAAGAAGACCACAGGTCAAGACGTAGCGAAGAAAATCCACAGAATGGTCAATTTATGTAGGTTATTACGAGTTGTTTTAAAGGCTAGGAGACTTTTATTGAACTGACCTTGTAACTGTACAAGATCTCCACGAAAATTATAATAAGCCAGCTCTTTGAGTAAACTTTTACATTCACATTTGTTTACTCTCTTTGTATCCATTTTGAGACTATAATTTGACTTCTATTTGAGAACTAATAGTACGCAAACAATGTTAAAACACTGAATTGAACTAAACTGGGTCAATTTTTCTTTCTCCTGGCCCGCGTCGGTTAGCTTTCGCTACCTGTGGTGTCAGGCCTTTAATCATTGTAATCTTTTGAAAAGCATAACAAAGATGTCTTTGTATTTGACTGTAAAGTAAGCTCTAGTTTGATTCAGTTTGTTTCAAAATTATTGATCATAAACGCTTGTTTTCATCAGACATTTAACCAACAGACAATAACAATGTTTCGGTCTTTTACTGGTTTTTCTTGCGAATTGAGGGAATGTCAATTTTAGCTAATTTTAGCATGTTGTATTTGTCGAATGCCCTGAGAATAAAATTAACTGACCCCGCAGTAACTACAATGTCTGTTGCAAACTATCCATGTAGTTCTAGTTCTAGAACTGATGTACTTTTAGAGAAACTGAGGAAAACGTTCTGGTAGTTCACTCTCAAATTTAAATTGGCGGAGACACTGTGTAATTAGTTCACCGTTTCCTCTAAGTAGTTTAAATGTAATAACAAGTTCACTTACATGGAGGAAAGCCAGAGAAGCAGTCTAATATTTGGTACAAGTCTCAAGTTGTAGTGTTTTATTGCACTTGAGAAATAGAGTTTTGAATTTTGCAGTTTTCACAACGATTTTTCTAGTTCAAAGTTGGGTTCGCGGGCATAAACAAACATTCGGTGTTACCATGGAAGCAGTTAAGTTTTGACCTCTTTTATAGCGAAGCTCGGGCGGCCTGCAGGGCTGCTAATCGGAAGAATATATTTATAGGAACTCGTGAATTACTTTTCTTGTGGCTATATGGCTAGCGCTATTGCTCGTGGGCGCGTACGCACGACGACGGCCACGTCGCCCAACAATAAATATTATTAAAAACTGAACTACGAATATCAGATTTCAATGTTTTCATTGGCTAGCCGAACACAGGCTCTCAGCTCATATACCCGCACTACCTTATATGGTCAATAAACGTTTCAGCCAACGGAGAAAGCTCAATAACATTTTCCCTCGAAACGGCATTGGTCCTCTCGTAGAGAAATTAACGAGTAGAAATTTCAAAAATTGCCGAAATACAATTGGAGTTCAACTTTTCATTGCTGAGTATTTTAGAATGACAAGAGACAATGCTGGGAACGTGTTAAGATAATTCTTGCCATACGCACTTTTATTTACGGAGATACCGAAAGAGTTTTTGAACTTAACTAAACGAAATTGAAAATATGTAGTTAAACAGGAAGTGTCGACGTCACCAATCTCTAACTTTACTCATGAAACATTCTATTCAAAACAAACTGAACAAACAAGAACTTTAGCTAAAATTTGCATCAATAGACTTAATCCATTATTGAAAATCTTTCCAGCGATCAGTGACACTTTAAAAAAAATTAACACACATTAAAAATGTTCTGACCTGCACTCGATGCAGGTCAGTCACCAGCTTCAATGGATCAGTCACTAGCTTCAAACTTTCCGGTTACAGATATGATGTTTTGTAAGAAAAAAAAAAAATGAGAAGAATCGCCGTTCTTGTTGTTTCTGCTATTCTGTTCGGCCGCGGGTCCTGTTTATGTTCCCCGCAAATTTCTATAAGCCATTTCTTGACCCATAACCTGGACATTTGTCTTGCTCATCCCTCATATATCTTGTTTCCGATTAGGTCTGGTGAGGCAATGTTCCAGTCCATCAAAATAAATTGAAATTTTGTCTTCATTTTGATGAAGTTCGCCCATGCTGCTGTTGTTTCAGATGAATTACAAATTCTTTTCCTTCGGCTTGTACATCTACGTGGAAGCCGTTCCAACCTATTTGAGCAATGATTGAATATTTTTTACCAAACTGCTTACCATCTACAACCATTCAAAGCAAATAAACTCTGTATTTTTTTCCAAAAAGGACCCTAAAATGAAGTTTCAACGTTATTCTCGGACATTTTCATTTGCTCGGAAACGTTGTAACACACCAAAAATTTTTTCTCTGAGTTCCTTTCTTCACCTTTTTTGATCAGATTCTCAATTATACGTCGCAGAGTTTTTAATAAAACAATTATTCTACTCGAGATTGCTGGATATGAAATGATTATAACCAACTCGGCGCTACGCGCCTCGTTTGTTATTTATCACTTCATGTCCAGCGTGCCCTCGTGGAATAATTGTTAAATATCCTAATACAATAATTGAGCCAAAGAGAGCGGCCATACTTCAGCTGACCAGCTGACCACTTAGTTTATATCTGAAGTTTTAGCGCGCATCTTTGATATTGGTTATGACTGGAATGGATACTCGAGAATAACGTAAGATATCTTGTGATGCATACACAATATAACATATCTCAGAATAAGGTGGAACGTTTGGTGACGTTATATGGGAATAACCGACAACCTCAGTGTTAACCCGAAAGAACACTCTGTTTAAAGCCAGAGAAGAACTGCTGGGTTAGGCACTGATCTCTCAATTAGGCCTAATTAGAAGCGCTGACTCGAAATGGTTAGCTTTCATATATTGTTATGGTGACACCATATAAATTTGTTAAAACTTGCCTCCCTCGTCAGCTACCAATCGCTGGTGTAGGGGATATGGATATTGTTGTGACCCCTGTATCCCGGGTTCGACCCTTTGTATGCTCTTTTCAAAGGTTTTTTTTTTTTTAACTCAGTGAAAATTTACTAAGATTGTTTGGCACTTTATATACACAAAACTAAGTGTGTGATCTGACTTTGGAGTATCCATTCTAGTCACGACCCTTTGATATTGGACATCAATGTTATGATCAATTGACACCTGTCAAAACAAGCACCCCGCTGACCAGTATCGCATGACCATATCGCGGTTTCAAGTTTACTGCTCATTAAGGTTTTCGATTGGATCGCAGGCTCAAGCCAAGTTAACTTAACCAAAACGAGACACCCAAACCAAAACGAGGCTTAATTTTTCGGGCGTTTTCGGCGGATCGAGATTTCACATTCAGTTGGTTTCTTCATTTTGAGCGAAAATTAACTTCATCTTCTTCGAAGTCTGTCTCTTAATTTGCGTAAGGAACGGACCTTTATTTTTCTGGAGGGGGTGATGGGAAATATTACAAAAGAACCGCCGACCGGTTAGCTCAGTGGTAGAGCACCGGACTAGCGTGCGGGATGTCGCGGGTTCAAACCCCGGCCGGACCAACAATTAGGGTCTTTAAATAATTAAGGAGAAAAGTGCTACTTTTGTAATAACATCTGCAAATGGTTAGACTTTCTAGTCTTCTCGGACAAGGACGATAAACTGTAGGTGCCGTCTCACAACACCTGTACCTAATAATCTGTGGGACGTTAAAGAACCCACACACTGTTCGATAAGAGTAGGGGACGTAGTTCCCGGTGTAGTAGTATATCTCTACCTTTCATCTGTGTTTGACATTCATGTGTGGGTTGGGTGGGTGGGTGGGTGAGATCAAATACGGACTGATAGCGGCAGCCAGAGGCGTTTTCACAGGCTGACGTCCGATCTCACCCTAGAGAAGCATTGTAAACTATCCCTGAAAAGCCCCAAAGGGGAGTGGTTAAGTAAGTATGTATGTATGTATGTATATATGTATGTATGTATGTATGTATGTATGTATGTTTGTAGGGTCTGAAAAGGCAGAACAGATGATGAGCTATTGAAAAATATTAATTTCAATAATAATAATAATAATAATAATAAACTAAATTAAATCAAGTACAAAATGATATCATGCTGAGTACTTCAAATTGGTCACATTTTGAACATAGCTTATTTATTTCTGAAAAAAAAAAGGGATTTATTGAAGCAATTAAATCTCAACATTACTTGTTAGCATTTTATCTTATTAAGGGGGCGTTATACCTGGATGTTAAAGAAATTATAAAGGGAAAATAAGGCATACACAAACACTCAGACAGTCCACTACAACACGGGTGCATGTCAGGTTGTTTGGAGTTTGTCCATTAATTTTTACACTCCATAGTTAATTTTTAATCACGTTATAATTTGCATCTTTTTCATCTTCCCTTAAATCCCCCTCCCCCACTACTTTTCTCATCCTTCATAAACACTAAATTTCACCCACAAATTCTGAGATATTTATTGGGTCATTACACTACAAAATTATGATGGCTTTTTTAGATTGCATGAAATCTCGAGAATATAATAAGGAGAAAATGTCAAAAGGTGGATAATTTCAGCTTGTTTGCCCTTAGCATTTCACCTTGAAGCTTTCAAATACATTGCATAACTAATACATCCGCTCACTTTGAGTGCCTGACTAGGGTGGATTATATTATCAAGCAGTAATACCTTTGCAGTTATAGCCTGCGTAGCAAGCGTTTCCGTGTGGTTTTCTAAAAAAAGATGTTTTGCCCGCGCGAAAAATGGGACCAGAGCAAAATTATGAAAAAGAGTGGGGAGGGGGAGAGGAGGGAAGGAAACGCTTGCAGACAAACGCCTGGATTTTGAAAACCGCCCACTTGGCCTGTCACGCCTGAGCGCACTCAGTGAGATTTCAGGCTGTCAACGGCTATCGTACGACCAAAGCAAGCTTTGTAATTGCAATTTCAAAAAAAAATCTTTTCGATCCATCGAAAAGGAATGACTGCAAGGGAGAAGTTGTAGCACTAATCTGCTGGGAAGTTGGCCTTGAGGTGGTAAAATGTGAGAGCTGAATGTGAGAAGTATTCAAGTCACGTTTGCAATCCTCGTGCTCGCAAGATTCGATATCTTAGATCACTGTATTCATTCATCCAGGAATCGATACAAGGTAAATTTAGGAAGTCAACTCCGACAAAGTCAACTCCAGTGAAAAAGCGTTTGCTGGACACGCCAGAGGGAAGAAGTGCGATCCGCAAATCGGTCTGAGTGTTGTCGCCTGATGTACTAGCAACTGTAGAATACCCGGCCAATATTGTGGTCGGCGTTCTTTGAAGAACGAAGCAGAACACAATACACGCAAAGGTTTCATGCTATTCTTATTCGATGACATGCAGTTAAGCTCTAGTTTCTGAGTATAGGTAATCTTCCCGAAGACTGCCTCCCAGTCAAAGTTCTCGTAAGAATTCCCTTCGATGAGATTATCATAAAGCGAGTTGCGTTCCTTTTTGAGGGATTTTGACGAAGCTTGGCGTGTGCCTCCTCAGCAGAACCAAACAGAAGACGGTATTTTCACAATCGATGTCTCGTTCTTTTTGTAATTCGGACTAAATCCCAGTGTTCGGCGAGAAAATATAAAGCTTTGTGTAGACTTGCTTTGAACACGTCTTTCTTTTCTTTCGCCATGTTGTAATATCAGACCTTTAATCGGCACATGTCAATATGCGACCAGAGGCAAGCCAATCACGAGCCCCGTTGGCTGGCGAACGGAATTTTCAAACTCCAGGGGTTTGTCTGTAAGTGTTTCCTTTCCTCCTCTCCCCCTCCCCCTCTTACATGTTTTTGCTCTTGTCCAATTTTTCGCGCGGCCAAAATTTCTAAAATCCCATTCCTCGTTCTTTCTTTGCTAGGAAACTACATGGAAACGCTTGCTACGCAGACTATTGCAGTTACTACTAATACCAACCAAAGATGAAGCACTGTACTTAAGTAATTTGTCCCACTTGCTTGCAGATTGTTATCTTCGTGCGATTACTCTAAGCTTCAGTGGAAAACTAAAAGTTAAACATTACAGTGGATATGGAATGGGTTCTTGCAGTGACGCTTATAGCACTGTGGAACTTACAGGGTAAGCGAGAAGCACTCCTTGCTTTTTCCTTGTGGTTTATTATCATCGCTGTTGTTTTTTATTGCTTTTTTTATTTTTATAATTTTTTTTTGCCGTTGTTGTAATCTAAATCAACAAGATGCACTAAATGTACTGCAGTGTTTTAGCTACCATTGGCTTGATAATGCATAGAAGACTGAAATCCTTTCAGGAATCAATTGTCATGTGGTCCAAATCGCTCATGATCAGTATGAATTTGGCGAGCATTTAATTCGTTTCGATCCCCATTCTCCCCATGCTTAATTACTAACTGCAATTTGGAAAATGGGGTGTTTACCCTGAAATAAACACTCGAAAAGCACTTGTTTGAACTCAACTGTATTCACTGCACGGACATGATGGCGAGATAAAAAGGTAGGTAGGTAGGTAGGTAGCTTTATTAAAAATCCATTGCAGCCCAAGGGCTGGATTACGGACTGTACAATATGTAATACTAAAATACGAGAAAGGGTAGGGAAAAAAAACTATTATAAATAAATAACAGTATATAACTAAAACAAAAGAACAAAGATACTACGTCATGAAATTTAAAAAATAGCCGCGTTATGCATGATAAAACTATTCATTAGTCTATTTGTTCTGCAAAGAGGTACGTTAAAAGCGCGTTTTCTCCTTAGGGCTACAGTACTAAGATTACGTGGTGGCAAAAGGCCATGTAATTTGTGGAGGCTGTAGTCCTTAATCTCACTGAATAGGCGCTCTGTCAGCCATTGGCGCCGTTGATGGATGGTGGCAATGTTGCACTCTTTGAGAGCCTCTTGATAGCCTAAATCTAAGAAAATAATTCTAAGTGCATGGCGCTGAATTTTCTCTAGCTCTTCAGAGAGATACTCAGGCAGACCATTGTGGAAATCTTGGGAAGCATATTCAGACATGAGCCGGATACACGTAGTATAAAAACAAAGTAGATGCGCAGGATCTCATTTTGCACGTTTAAGCTGCCTTAATAGATATAGCCTAGAGGCTCCTTTTTTGATAACATTCTCTATGTGAGCGTTCCACTTTAGATTGTTTGAAATTGTGATACCAAGAAGTTTTGCGCTAGTTACAACCTCTATTGGTTTGTTGTTAATAGTAACTGCTTCGAAAGGATCTACAGACCTTGAGAAACTTATCTGCAACTCTTTACACTCGGTCTCATTCAACTGGAACTTATCTATTTCGGCTTGCCTAACTAGGTCGTCTACAGCAACTTGGATTCCACTTGGTTGGCCCTTGTGGACTGTCTCGGCCATCGATGTGTCATCGACCTTATTCCAAAGGTTGACGCCATTGATATTGATGTCATTTATTATGACCAGGAAGAGCCAGGGCCCCAATTTTTTAATACCCAAGAGGGCATTCCATCAGGTCCGGATGCATTGTTCGTATTATGCGCCAACAGTTTCTCAAAGACTGAAAACTCAGATATCGGACGGGGAAGATCTTGTTGGCATGTATACGCGTGCGCGCGCGCGTGTGCATCAGGTGTGGCTAGAGGGGTGAAAGCGGTCATTGGTGACAAAAAAAGCGTCGTTAATAACATTGGCCAAATGTCTAGGATCTTCCCCCTCATCGGCAAGATGTTGAGGGTCTGCGATGGGGCTCGCGCGCTCGACCTTAGAAAAACCACTTAGCTGTTTGATTTTCTTCCACCACTGGGAAGGTTTACAAGCCTTAAGATCTTTGACATTGGCATCATAATACTTTGCTCGACACGCTTTCCGATCTCTGTTCACTTTATTCCGGAGCTGGTTGTACTCAGCCAGATTGTTGTTGGCCAATGCCTTTTGCCGGCGGCGAATAAGGCGTTTAAGAGAGTTATTCATCCTTGGCGCCTCATTCACTGATATCGACTTTTCTTTCAAGGGCATGATTGCGTCCATTCCGGAAATGATAGCTTCTTCCATTAACTGTACTTTCTCATCACATGTATCTTTGTTCTTTACAAGGTCGGTGATGTTGACTTTTTCCAAGTATGAACTCAGAGCGACCCCGTAACTTTCCCGCTGGTCTCTTGTAATCATGGATCGTTTTGATGGTTGGGATTTAAAGCGAGACAAGGGTTGGAGTTCAACAGATGCGTGATCTGACAGACCAAAAGCTGGGCGTTTTATTGGCTCCTCGTAGAATTCTTTGATGTTGCTCAAAACGAGATCCAGAGTCTGATTTCCTCGAGAATGGAATTTGACAATTTGTTTCAGCTTAAAAGCGTTCCTAAAACTCGAGGTATCGAGCCTGTTAAAATCCCCCATGATCAAAACTCCAGAATTCGAAAAACGCGATTCAATTGTAGACATTAAGTCGTAGAGATAGAGCAAGATCTCGGAGTCAGAAACGCCTTTGTCTGTCTGTGGATGACAAACATTGGCAATGGTTATACAAGATAATCCCCTAGGGAGGCGCGAAGGTCGTAATTGAAGCCAAATTGCGTCAATTTTATCATCATGTAGATCTTCTAGAACGGTATACTTCAGCCCTTTCTTGATGTAGGTGCAAACGCCTCCGTGTATAACGTCTATCCTGTCTCTTCTCACTAAGTTATACCCAGGAATACAGACGACATTGTCGTGAATGTGGTCGCGCAACCAGGTCTCTGTTATGCAGGCAATGTCCAAGTTTGCATTTGTAATAACATCAGAGACTTCATCCACTTTGGGGGCCAAAGACATTACGTTCGACAATAAAACAGACGGAACGTAGACTTTCCTCGCTCCTTGTTGGTTTTGTTGTGATGGAGGAATGGTCATACAATTAGCTATGTTTCGGTGTCGCCGGGAGCTTCGTGAATGATTGATACGGTTGGTTAGCTGCATTTCGATGGGATAGCGACATCTGTTTGCTCTTTCCCTCACTCGGCGGCCGGCTCTTATCCCTCTAAAACAGGGCCACATGCGCCTAACATCCTTGAAAAGATTTCGAAACTGGTAAAACTCCATAAGACTTAAAAATAGAAACAAATTTCCAATAAAATTAACGCAGCCAAAAAGTGCAGCCAAGCACGACGCATTTACATACCTCAAAAGAGCGCTGTCCCTCGTAGACCACCTGGGTGATTTACATAAATGATTGACAGGTCTGAAACAATTCGGGAATGTCCTCAGCTTTAACATCTTACTACAAGGGTAAAAATGAACAATTCTATTTTGAGTTGTGGCGTATTAGCAGAAGACCAGACCTAGACATAGTCAACAGTGCGCTGGATGACACGTGATCATGGCTTTGGAGCAATTTCCAAAGAAGCAGTAATGTTATCAATATACTTCCATTAATGTAAGTTTGCGGTACTGGGAGTCTTGAGTTTCTGAGGACGTAGAGCCAGTGGCCCAATTTTTTAACCTCTGGACTTCCAGTAGGAGCTTCATCCCATTCCGAGAAACCGTCCCTTGATAACTTTACTCGATGTTTTCTGTTGGTCAAAAACACGATGACTCTGTTCTTTACAAATACGGGGACTGAAATTTGAAGAATAAAGCTTACAGGGATAGGATGATCAATAAGATCAAACGCTCTAAGGTAGTCAAAAAACAAAACGCGCTCACTGCTATCGGTTCCACCATTGTCTGATTGGCGACGAACATGTGATTCCAACATGCCACCTAAAATCTGCCTTCGGGTGGGTACTTTTTATCTGTCAAATGTTGTTGTTGAAATAAATGAATGAATAAATGAATGAAGTGTCTCAGCGATAAAATAAAGGAACTTAATAAAAAATGCAACATTGGCTAGCCACAAATGGAAACATAAATGTACTTACTTTCATTTAATCTCATATTATTCTATATTATTTCCAAGCACTTTCAGCAGAAATTCTTCTTTTTTAAGAGCTTTTCAAGCATCCTTTAAATCTAAAATTGAAAACTAGGGCTTTCCAGTTACTTAAAGGAGTAACACAAAATGATGAAATAGTTTTGGAAGCTGCTCACAGAAGCCTGGTTGTGATAGGTTGTTACGAAACAAGGAAATACATAACAATTGTTTTATAAGCCATGATTTCAGACCTGAAGACAGTCTTTATATTTTGTATACTCAAGCATGTCAACATTGTGTCTTAACCTTGTCATTAACAAATACACCGTCAACAAACTCCAACCTTAGAGGCCTGTAAGAATGTTGAAAATCTTCCTTAAATAGTAATTCCTCACAGTGTTCTTTAACAGCGGTTACCAGTCACACGCGCCCTCCAACGATTTTTTCCCATTTCGAAAACTAAGTTTTGGTGGACGTCAATCAAATGTTTTCACGACAATAGTCCTGTTCATTTCGTGTCAGTTTCACGGCCACGTTAGTTGGTTGTCTGGATCAGGTATAATAGCTCAGTTATTATGACAAACCACCAAAGCGAGTAAATATAAGAGAAGTTAAAGATATTGTGCATCGAAAGGGAACTCGGAAAAAAAAATCCGAGCCCTAGATGGGGCTGGGATTTTTTTTCCGAGTTCCCATTTGATGCACAATATCTTTAACTTTTATAATGACAAAGACATTTCTAATTTTGTTGAAATGGAGGGTTATTATGTGGAGACAACGTGCTCTGTCTTTGAATTACATAGCAGAAAAACTTTCTGTGAGCAACTTTCTAGTCAAAAGCGCATTCAAAACAACTGAATCAATCAATCAATCAATATATTTAATGTGGTCAGTACACTTAAGCTAGTTGACAAGTACGCCACGAAATAAAAAGAGAAAAAAGAAATTATAAAAGCCTTTTGAAGGTGTATAAGTTTAAATAAATTGAGATAAGAACCAACTAATATTAAAATATATGAATTTAATAATGTTCTTACTAAGTATAATGTTTAAAAAAATGTGATCATTAAAAGCAGTAAATATAATTAAGAATAGATCCTCATCGCACTCAGATTCCCGTGAGATCTAATGTTTTTAAGTAGTTTTTAAAAGTAGTGTAACAACAACATAAACAACAACAACATCTTTATTGTACCTTGAATTTTCTTTGATATAAGAATATATAAATTAATACATAAGAAAAGATACGGACCTTCAGAAATTACTATTAATAGTTAAAAATGCCTGGAGGTCAATAGACCTTGTAGTTTATGTTTGTATATTTCATGACTCGTCCCGTAAATCTTTCCACAATTTCGATGCAGCGTATCTCCATGATCTTAAGCCGAAAGTTGTTGATTTTACTTTTGAAAGGTCCAGTATTGTGGTACCCCTAAGGTTATAGGTGGAGCAACTTACTGTTATAAGATCACGTAAGCTTGTACGTCCTGCATCGCTGGCTAATATCTTGAAAACAGTGGCTGGCTAATATCTTGAACAACCTGGCACTTTTAAATGCGCGCGCTCGCGATGCAAAACTTGTTCTTTCATTCAAAACACTGACAAAATATCGGGCCCTAAGCGATCTGTTAAGATCACTGATCGTTTCACGTGTACCTCCGCAAATGTTATCTATTGCATAACCTGTACATTATGCAAAAAGTTATACATCGCCGAAACAGGAAGACGACTAGGTGACCGATTCCGAGAACATCTACGTGATGTTGAGAAAGATGAAAAAGATGAATCCAGACCAGTCGCTCGGCATTTTAATCTCCCTCGCCATTCTAAACAACGCATGTCGATCTCCGGCCTCTTCCTACATCAAGGTACCACGGAAAGCCGTAAAAATCTCGAGCAAAAATTGATGTTTCAATCAGGCACTCTTAATCCTCACCGTATCAACGAACGCTTTTCATTCCATTAATTTGATTGAATATTAGAAACACGATCGCTGTCCGAGTCTTACTGCAAATCGATTATTTCAATCATTTTAGCTGCCATTCTGGGTCACCAATCGACACTCCTTATTATCAATCCTTCAGATCTTCATTGTTCATTACCAATTTTGTTTTCGACAACAGCGATCGCGTTTCTAATGTTCAATCTATTTTTGGATAATAGCGATCGTCATATTCTCATTCACCAGTCGATAATCTTGACCATAGTGATCTGTGCTCCCAATAACGAAGCGATAAACTTAGTCACAGCGATTGTTGTCTTGATCGATAATCGTGAATTCGTACCACTTTTGAATTATATGGCCTCCCATAATTCACGGCTTTGTGGGCGGAGTTATACGGACGCGTCGCTAAGAGAAAAGGATGTAGTCCCTCTTTGTTTCCTCTTGATCGCTCGCGCTTCGAACTTGGTGACTTCCGCTCGCCCCAATTTCCGCTCGCTCGCGCTTCGCGCTTGCTCACAAGATCGACGAAGGAAAGAAAGAGGGACTGCTCGCAGACTATAAAAACATGTGCTGTTCGAATTCCAAAACTATTGTTACATTAACTTTAAGGGTGTGTTCCTTTTGCAGAATCCAAAAACGGATTTTTGATCCGAAATTCATCAGATTTCACGACCGAATGGAACACAAAATCCGAAAAAGGATTGTGTTACTACGGCAACCTTGCATATTCATTGAATTCTTGGTTTTCACATGACGTCATCAAAAACTAAAACTCAAAAGTAAACAGACTTTTGCATTTTTATCTTCATCACGTAAAAGACATATTAGAAATGTTTCTGCTTCCATGTTTTCAGCTCGGTAGCGTACTCTGTTTTTAAAATAGAGCAGTTTGAATTTGATAGTTTTTCAAAGTGTGTAACAACAAATGTCTGCCTACAAGCATATCACGTACATGAAAACGTCGACTCACCGTGTGTTTTTGAGGTTTTAAAAGCCAGTATGACAAGAGAACCGACTATGTGAAAGTTTGCAGGCTCAGCAGAGCGAAGAAAGCCTTTGACATACCCAAAGTAAGTTCCAGATGTTTTTCACTCGTTTCCGGCCGCCATGGTCAATGAGATTAATTTCAAATCCACTGGTGAAGGGAATGGAGCAGATCACAAATCCGCAAATCTGGATTTAGAATCGCGGAATTAAATCCAGTGAATCTTTTCCGAGAAAGGATTCATTAGATTCAAAATCCAGATTTGGATTTGCCGAAAGGAACGCGGAATTCATTTTTAGATAAAAAAAAAAAAATCTGGATTTGGATCTTCCAAAAGGAACGCACCCTAAAATATAACTATCATTTCGCTACGCGTTATTACCAATTTTACTATACCGGAAGTTGTATAAATCCGCTTCCGGTACACAAGTTTGCAACCAACTTCAAAAATACTTTACTTTCTTATTATTTCATTCCATGAGTCACGTTTAAATCAAAAGAAAGAATAAACAATGATGTTTTTAGATATAGTCCATCAGCTAGGGGGGTTGTATGGCTCACTTAAGGGGAACAAACAAAACCTGTATAATCTTAATCTGTAACTATTCAGCATCATAAAAATGTATGATAGCAAGGATAGAACGGTAGCTTTCACTTTGTAAATCGAATTTTAAATTTGCCTCCCATACCATGCTTTTGGTCGCCATCTTGGATTTCTAAGAAACACTTAAAAAATGTTATTCTTTCTGAAATGCACGCGATTTTTTGCCTAGAAGTATATTTGGAATAATACGTATTTGAAATGTAATTTCACCATTGTTTATGGTTATTCGAGCCATGGTGACGTCATAAATGACATCACAGTGACCGCCATTTTGTTTTCTAGCTTTCGTATTCAACCGCTATCTTAATGCCCTGAAATAACTAAATTACCATTAAGGCACTCTATCATAATGCTAGAAAAACGCACTTAAAACTATTGCTAACGTCTTTTCCTATGTTTAGTTAGGCATACTAGACCATGAATTAATAACCACAAATCAGAGTAGCTAACCAGGTCCACAATTCAATCTAGAGCTCGTTTGAGTACAGAAGCACCACTATCGTATAACGTCCTTTTCCACTGCTGTCACTTGCATATGGGATCTACATGTATAACGTAACATACGTTCACATCATGTACTGCTTTTGCGTCCTGAATAATGTCACTGAAAATAGAAAAACATTCCTTCGCACGAGTTGCAAAAAGCGTTATACAACGTGTGTCCCGTCAAGAGGGATCTTACGATATCGAACCTTAAGATAGACACAACAAAAGGTAATAACTATCTCTCTGTTCGTCATTTCAAGTAACCTACACCTGTAAACGTACTTACTCTTATCAATCCTCTGCATCTTCAGAGTCACTATCCCCACTCTCACATAGAACGCCATCATCAGTTGCCATATTCTCAACCTGGATACTACACATGTCAGTGCACTTCAGACCCGCCTTCAAGCAGCAGCAGTTCTTGATCGTGCATGCTCTCTAGTACGTATAAAAGAGTAGTTCCAGGACCTTTTCTGGAGCCGGTTTGGATCCAAGCCACACAAATTCCACTACGTTAGACATATTGTCTACTTCCCAGCCGTGCCCATGAGGGGAGGGGATTAACGGAAGAGGAACGATGGCTCTTCTCCAGATTGCTGCTTGATAATTTGCTCTTGTAACGTGAAGTCGTAGAGATGACTTGCAAGGCGGCAGAGCCTCTGGCTCGACTTTCCCGCCTCTGGCGCAGTGGATCTCATAGCGCAGCTCATCCACACTCTGGCACTTCTTTCCATACAGCTGACACACGAGTGCCTCCGTATCTTTAAATGTCTCCTCCGATACTGTCCAATTCTCCCCGATATTCGCCATAGCTGGACTGCTTTCCACTTCCCTTTACCAGCGAATGCAGAGATGGTATCACAGCCTGTGATCGCGTGCACGCCGATTAGGGCTTTCATGAAGCGATGCTTGTCAACGTTTGGGTCGAGTTGCTTCTCCAAGCTGTTGACAACTTTAGAAAGATCTATTATTCTGGAGTTCGCGCCTCTTCTCTTCTTCATGTAACACTTTCCAAGGTTTCGGCTATGAGCAAGCAGTAGGACAAGGACATTAGTGTCATCAGAGGGGATGACGCACGTGCCTCCAGCGTGCCGAGCATGGAGAACCATACGCGTATCAGCCTCTTCGTGATTACACTCTAGCCCAGGAACAGGTTCACATGTGGCTACGCCGGTTTAGTTGCCAGTACTTCTTCGGATGTCACGTACATGATCCGGTTGCCGAGCCTGCTTCTAAATGCTTCTGTCTTCTACTGTGACACAAGAAATTTGACAATCTCAGGCTTGTTTGCGGTCACACTGAGCAGCTTGTTCCACTCTGCAGGTGCAATGATATTTGATGGGATTTTCGGGGAATTCGCTTTCGGTCGAAGCCTCCAAAATTGCTTTGTGATTCCGGATCACGGCAGCACGATATAAGGTTGTTGTTGTGACGTCGCAAATGACGTCACGTAGTTATAATTTAAGTACTAGAATAAACGGAAATTATGTTTGTAGTTCCAATATGATCTAAATTTGACTTTGAATCGCAATTCGTTCACTTTAAAAGAATACAAGCAACTTTGAAGCCTTCCTCAAAAATCCAAGATGGTGGCCAAAAGGAAGATATGAGGAGCAAATTTAAAATTAGATTTACGAAGTGAAAGCTACTGTTCTATCCTTGCTATCATACATTTATATGATGCTCAATAGTCAAAGATTAACATTAGACATGTTTCGGCTGTTCCCCTTAAGTGAGCCATAAACCTGAATTTTAGGGTCTCAGCTGATGGACTAATATTGAAACGCTTTTTTTTTCTTTTTTTTCTCTAATGAAAAAGCAAAACCAAAAGTTATGTGCGTGGAAATCACTCTGGCTGTCAGCGAGTCAGTCATTTAAGAATAAACGCCTTCAAATTTGCTTAATGCGTGAAACTTTAAATCCTCGGTTCTATTTATTGCCTTATAATAATTTCCCTCTCGATGTTAAGCTTAAATATAATGGTCTCGTTTTAGTTTCTTTCCAATGAAATGAAGTTTGCATATGTTTACTAGTGCAGTTTTGTTCTAAATTTTCATTATTCATTCAAATCACATGTTCATGCATGCATGTTATAATTTTTCAATGAATATTAAATGTGTTATAAAAATTCGTCTTGAACAATCATTACCCACCATCTACAGCGTTAGCTTGGTTGAACCACATACTATTTTCAACCTTAAGCTGTCCCATATACTGGAGTGGTGTTACTTAAACATTGGGCGACGAAATAGGGCCGGACAATTTAAAGCCCGCAACGAAGAAAATGTAAGACCCAGCGAGCCGGAAAATGTTTGAAGCCCCTATCGTAATAGCTAGTATTACTCTTTTCTCTTATGGTACCGAGTTCATTCCCTGAGCTTAGGGCAGTAAAATGTCTATTGGATTACTTGATGGATAGAATCCTCCTAAGTATGTGAGCAGTCCTAAGCAGGACAATCTTCTGAAGTTGTGTTATTCTGCTGTTCCCTGGAGCTTATCATCATCATCATCATCATCATCATCATCATCATCATCATCATTATTATCATCAGTATCATCATCATCATCAGCAGCAGAATCATCAACTTTTTCTTTTGAAGAGCCATGATAACTTGTTCGGAGGATTAAACCTTGTCACTGCACCAAATCCAATCCCCCCCGTCCCTCCTCCCCTCGAATACAAGTATTGCTAACTCGCCTTGGAATAATTTGTCTTGTTAACATCTTTGTTCGCAGGAGCGCATTCCTCTGCACCATGCTACTATGCGGTGAACGGCTCCAAGGGAGAGATCAATTTTCGTTTCTCCAAGTCCTATAAATCGGCTGATTGCACATGGCTAATCACGACACCTCCTCGCAACGCCATCAAATTGAGGTTTTCTAATTTTCACGTCACCCGTGGATGGGTTAAAGTCTATGATGGGAACAATACACGAGAAACCCTACTGGGAAGTTTTTGTGGAACTAAACCTCCGTTCATCGTACAGTCGAGTGGACAGTTTATGTCGATAAGCTGCGTTTCTCACGACTTTGTCAACTTACAAGCAGTTTACACCGCTACTACAACAAAAGGTAAAAGTACATGCATCAGTATCTGTTTCAAATTAAAGCATTATATATTCATATGGCTAAGAGAACTATTTTCAACCAGTAACAATGATAGTCTTTACACTAGTTTGTTAAGTAAAACTTAAGCCCTCCACTCATGTCCAATATACACAAACTGATACAGTCTGTCAAACGATCCGTACGGACTGTACAGATTGTCAAAGGATAAGTCGGTCCGTAGACAGTCCGTTAATTATATGCACATCTACACAAACTGATATAGTCCGTTAAACGATCCCTACGGACTGTACAGACTGTCAAAGGATAAGTCGGTCCGTAGACGGTCCGTTAATCATATGCGAATCAGTGGGGGCCGGTGAGAGCTTGACGATCCGTACGGACTGTACAGATCGTCAAAGGATAAGTCTGTGCGTGTGAAGGCGTAAGTAAAATCCCAAGATAGTTTACATTGCATCTCAGTATGGTTGAAAAGTAGAAACGATTCAAGAAAGTTTCAAATGACTTGAAAACCATCCTTAGCACTGACTTAGGGGCTGTTTACATGGAGGCAGTAAGATCATAGCACTAGTAAGATCCTAGAAGGCGAACCAATTTTTCGTTTTGTTTATATGCAGAAATTTCGACCACCGATACGTTTGTTTGGTTTGCTGTTTTTGTCCCTGGTACTAGGATCTTCCTAGCGAAAGCACTTTACATGGTTCTAAGATCTTCCTAGTGCTATGATCTTCCTCCTTCCATGTAAAGGGGGCGTTAGCCAACTTGCGGTTTCTTGAGCTTTGAGGTGGGCGAAGCCTGTCAGCCATTCTTTATTAAAGGACAACTGTCGGTTAGAAGACACTTTTTCAGGAAAACATTAAATACGGTTCCTTATTCATGTTAGAAGCAAAAATACCACCTTCCGTAGCCATTTTTTCCGAGTATTTTAACGTTCAACTTTGTATTTCGCGCTCGTTGAGGCCTTCCGCCATGAACGCTTCGATTTTGATCATGTGATGTGATACGTCACACGTGTGTAAGCTCGAGCACATAACAACATGGCTGACTCTATCTCCAGTAGCGACAGCTCAGCTTCTGGATCAGATTTTTCAATTTCGAGCAAGCTATGGAAGGTGAACGTGACTGAGAAGAAGTTGAACCCTATATGGGTATACAACCGTGGCGTTTCGAGCCTCCGGGGCGAAATGAAAAGACTGTTGAGACGGAGAAAAGAAGCGAAGCTCCTCGCCGCCGCTGCGATCTCGACAGCGAAGAATGGTGAGTGTCTAGGAGTTCCAAATATCTTCTTGTCTGCGATATCAGCCGCTAATGTGTGAAGATAATGACCTTGAAAGTAGTTGTAATTGACGATGTTAACAGCTTAATTAAACTTCCTTTGTTCGACAATTAAAAGCGTGTTGAATTTTGTTGTTTTGATCACGTAATAATCACTGACGATTTCAATTATTGTATCCTAAAATTATGTTTTGTATTTTGAGACCTTTTTAACGCTACACTCTGGAAAGCACTTTATTTTCTGTGGTAACCACAGGTTTACCAAGCTCAAAATTTGACTCTGCGTCAGCTTGTTTATGTAGAGAATTGTATGGGAAAGTCACCGATCGTAAAAAAAAAAAAAAGAAAAAAAGAAAAAGAAAAGAAAAGTGTGTAAATAACTATCTAACTAGAAATAAAGTGTCAAATGTGTCGCGTACTTGTCTCTTGTGCCGATTTGGAAGCCATTCTAACGCCGTTTAGTAAAGTTATTCGAAATCGTTGTCTCTCCTTCTAAAAGAAGGAGAAGGCAGACCACTCCATCGATCGCATCAATCGCAAGCCAGATGCCACTCCGCAAATCGCTCTCTCCTCGAAAGGAAAAGTCCCAAATCACAATAAAACCAACAATTCCATAAAGCCCAATAAATTTCATTCCACATACGTGTGCTTAGGCGGTCGAAAGACTCGTGAAGAACGAAAAATTTAGCTTAAAGTTTGCTTCTTCGGCTTTCCTGATATGCTTGTGACCGACTTCGAGCCAACGCCCGCTAGGCAAGGTCAACTCTCATTGGTCCATTTGAACCAAGTCACGCTGTTGACTGTTGTCAGTGCGGAACTGGCGCCATGATTTGCGTTGTTTTCATGGTGTGCAATCTGACTAATTAAATGTTTACTGTAGATAGTATGTGGTTACATACATGTTCGTGTTTCATTTGTGTCTTTCATTTTTCCTGCCAAATCTGCTTACTAGATTTAGCTATTTATAGGAAAGCTAACCAGTCTGTGGTAACTAGGAAGTGTTCCTTTTTCTCAGTGTATTGTGATTGATTTCTTATTCCACTTATAAAGCCTCGCTAAATGATTAACATAACATTTTATGAAGCTGCTATGATTATTTACAAGGTGTCTGTATGGAAACTGTCAGCAGGTGGAGTGAGAAGAAAACCATATTTGCTGCAAGGAGTTCGATGTAATTTTGCAGAAAAATTTGGAGGTTACAATTGAGCACCACCCAGGTTTCCAAACAGGTTGCCTGAATTACTCAGGCATTTTAGGCAGCTGCATGGTACCGCAGGATATATGAAGGAGTAGAAGGCACATTGCAATTCGTTGGGTGGTGCTGGGTATCATTCGGAAACGAAATTAAAGTTTCATTACCTTCTTATGCCGTGAGCTGTATCAAGGCACATTTTCAAGACCCTGGGAGACTTAGAAGATGATATGGTCTTCACAGGTTTTAGATATGCAGATGAGTAGATTTGCTCCAAGTCATTTTTGTGCTGTTTTAAAAAAGTGATTCTCTTGAAATTCCACGACTTAGGACAATATGCATGGATGACATGACAACAATTCTAAGTTGGATTTAATAGGTGCAAGTGGATTCCAAGGCAATGACTGGAAGTGCATGAATTCTGCCAGATGCTTTGATTTATTATTCAGCAGACGTTATGTCCTAAGACTTGTTTCCATGCAGTCAAATTATGTGATAATTTCAAGTTCAAGTTTATTAAAATTAACAACATAATACAAAACAGCGCTAACCCGCAAATAGCTAAGGCTAATCTAGGCGAGTAGCGGGTAGGACTGTTTAAAGAGTAAGTATAATAATTGTGAGTATGGGATAAGTGAAGAGATAAAATAAATATACATGCACGTTGAATAAATAGATAAATGTATATATATATATATATATATATATATATATATATATATATATATAAGTAAATAAATAGATAAGACAGCAATTGCAGTTAGATAAAGCTACTTGGAGTAATTATTTTGAAATTATTTTGATTAGGAAAGGTGTGCCAACATAATCGTCCTTTTCCATTAAGACTTGTAAGCGTCGATTTTGTAGATTTTTCTTAAATACAAACTTCGATAATTTACGTAATTCTTGGGGGATGCTATTCCGTATTTTGGCCCCTAGTCTTGAAAAAGGTTTTGATAGATGGTTACATCATGAATATTTTATATGACAATTGCCTACTAAAGAAAGTCATGTATTGTAATTATGCAACTCATTTGAACAATTAAAAAGATTAGAAATATTACATGGGGTTCGCTTATTGAAAACATCGTGCATTAGTATTGACTTGGAGCAAGCCTACTAGATACCTAAGGACTGGATGAATTAATTATGTCTGTATTAATTTAGTCAGAAGAAATGCCTTAAGGGCCTTCATTAATGTGGAATGGAGTTTGATTTGGTGTCATGTTTTGAATATTTTGGAATCAAACATTAGAATTTCATCTCAGATGTGTGACTACAAAAATGGTAAACAATGGTGTGTCTTTGTATGCACTTGTTTCCCAACAGACCTACAGGTTAGCTAGTGATCAATTGACCAATTGAACAACATATTGACATCTATCCATCAACTTAGTGAGCAATCAATCAACAAACAATTAATAGATCGATTGATAAATCAAAGAAAAACAATCAGTCAGTGCACCAAATAGTACACCGTCAATATAACAGCAATAAAGAAATATCTATACATGTCTTCCTTCACTGCCCTTGAGTTTTTTTCATAGGAAGCAAACACTCCTTTGACTGTTGGAGCAATACGCTATGAAGGATAGGCTTAATTAGTTATGTGCTAATAGATTACCCTTTTTTCTAGAGTTCCATAAGAAATGAATACAAACTGGTAGGATAGGAAATTGTGCTCATTGTAGGAGCTCCGAAACTCTCTCTTTCTAAGTACTCACCATAAGTTGCTTTTGTTTTGATTTCTCTTACTGTATAGCCTCCTTGTTTAGCCTTTGCATTTGGGTATCAAATGGATCCTTTCTCGGTTTTTATTGTAGTGCCGTTGTAGTGTAAGGCAGAAAGGCACGATCTATTCTTGATAAAGAACACTTTGTCAGCTCACCACTGTGACTTTTTCAAGCAACCAAGGATTCTGTACTTTTGATCAAAAGGGTAGCACCTAATTATCACTTGCTTCCTTTGACATGTTGAGGTTTAAGACTACAAGCAGCGTAGAGTTGCTCAGGTCTTGGAGAAACTTGAATCGTAGGGACAACTGATGACTTCAATACTAATTTTGTAGAAACCCCAGCCATTTTCGCACCCCCTCCGTCGTTGAGTCAGCTGCAAAATAATTGCAACGTGTATGGCCAGTAGCAGGGATCCAGTCATCATCTCTTTTCGCTAGTGCAAATGCAATCGACTTGATCCGTCGCGGTTCATCATCAATGCCTGGAAACTGACTAGTTGAGGCCAACGTTATCTGCTTTTGTCTTATTGCAGAACATTTTACGACACAGCGCTTTCCAGGTTGCCTCCTACAATTTTCCCGTCGGTTGCCCTTTAATTGCGTGAGAAAATCAGCTTAAGTTAGATCTTGCATTAATAAAACATCACTCGTGTGTGAAACGTTAAGTCAAAAACATTTACTTGCAGTATCAAAAAAAAATTTACTCGAAAAAGTCCTAAGTTTACTTTTGGTCTCGTGTAAAGACTACCAATACCATACTCAAATAAACAAAGACCAATCTCCAGCCGCAGAAATACAACAACAAAAGCGTGGAATGGTCACTAAGATCATTTAAAAAGCACGCAAGGGCAGAATTAATGAAATTAATGAAGAAATAGGGTACCCCAATCTACAACTATTGCACATTATCACAGTGTTAGCTGTTATTATTGTTAATTTTAGCATTTGTAATTTTTAAGTTGTTATTTCTATATCAAGTTCATGTTAATTATTATATTTTATATCATTAGTCTTATTTATAATATATATAAACATTGTAAATTAATTCTGAAAAACCCCTTGGGGAGAATTAGTAATAAAGTATTGTATTGTATTGTAATCTCTACCACCAGGGCTCAAAATGACAGGTTTATTATAAGCTCTTATGCTCTGCCAACGAGCTGTAGAAGACTTGTGTGAGAGCTTGGGAATGAAATAATTATGCATGCTACAAGGATCTCAAATTCGATGGGTAGCATATACTAAATAGAACAAGTGCGATGCACGGTATGAGGTCAGCCAGACGAATAACTGAAAGATGCATTTTTAAGTCAGCGACACATGGCGGCAATGGACGGATAACGAAAATCAGCGCATAGTTAAGCCGCTCTGCCAAAAAGCTGTAACTGGCATATTCCCAACTAGGATTTGAATCTCCATCAGTGGTATAAAACATCGTATGTTTGAAGTGAAAGACGTATTTCAGTCAGTAGTGAAGACATGCACGACAATCAATTTCCAAGTTGTTCCGACAAATAGCGGAAACTTAGGCCTTCCGATATCTCTTCCTTCTTTTACGCTTTAGATACTGATATACATTACGTATGCACAAATGTTACTCATTCACATTCAAATCTCAGCAGTTTGAAGGATGCTTGACATATTGACTCAACTATGAAATCCAGCTTACTTATAGCAACATGATAAAAAACTGACGTGATAAAAGATTCAACAGAGACGGTTTACGACGTACACGTTTCGGACATGGTCATCTGACTCTCAGCTATGCCTTTAGGCTATCTCAGGCTAGCTCACTGAAATTGAAATAACTTGATTGTAAGCAACTCAACTGCATTTCTTCTGATTCCATGGTGCTCTAGTGTGTATAAAAATACCCGCTTTAAAAGAGAATTTTAGAACAATACCCCTTTTTGTTTTCATTTTCTCCTATTGTTTGTATAATTTAGTCCCAAGCTAAGTTCAGGCACAACTACAATGTTTGTGAGGCGTTCCGCCTGAAGTATCACTACCTTTCAGCTGGAAGATTACTTGTGAAATGGGTGTGTAATTTTAGATTCCTTTTTTCGTTTGTCTTACGTATCGGCGAGATGACTGCTATTCACAGTATATAAGAATAAACGCCTTCTTTGAGGAGCAACTAACGCGCTGCTTTCGGTTCTTAATGCATATCAGTTGCTAGTATTACTGTTCCTGCGTGCTCTTTACTGTTTGAAAGCAGCGCTTATCAACATGGCGGCAGCAATTTCTTTTGTGAAGGTGCTAAAAAATTTCTGGAATTCGCGTGAGCACATGGAAACAATATTCCCACATAGAGAGGGCATTTTTAATTTACCGCCAAAAATCGATCTGGGCGATAGCAATCTGACCGATAGTTTTAGAAATTAAAACTGAAGCTCAATCAAAACTACGATCAAAACTGCACGTTTTTAATTTGATTAAAAAAAAAAAAAACAGCAATGCGTATGGTTTATTACATCTAATTGTACTTAAACTTACCACTGAAATGACGTTCCAGCCGAGTAAAGTGGAAATATCAAGCTTAGAAAGGTAGGTTTGTGGAGGCCGCCGTTGTTAAATCACTTTCCAGGGAGCCTGCGATAAATGTGAATGTGAATGTGATTCTCACAGCGGTCATTCTGTCGCTTTGTAGCAAAGAGGCGTACAGTAAATTAAGATGTTATAGTTCCTTGGTTCTTACCAAGCCTGACTTTTTGTGTCTTTGTAAGTTGGTTCTTTGCTTTACGCGATTTTTTGCTTTCATTTTTTGAAACAACTCCTCTTAGATTAAATAACTAACGTATCCTACTTTCCCGTTATATATAACAACCCAATGTAAAGCCGCTGAAATATATTTTACAGCGGTAAACATTCTCGGCCTGTCTGGGGTGTAGACAAAACCTGGGCGAAGGGTCACGGGCCAGCCCATGGTCCACCCTATGCTACCCTGAATTACTTAACAATTATTGGATGAGCTTGAGCATGATAGCGAGAATTATCATGGCAGAGGTTTTTGTTGTCTGCCAAACGACCGAAGGCTGAGGCAGATAACACAAACCGAAGTCTTGATAATTTTCGCTATCATTCGAAAACCGAATTCTATAATTGTTTTATTATGAATATACTTGAGCATTTGTAAAAACAAGGCCACATATATAAAACTGAACATGTTACAACAACTTGTAAACCACTTTCTTTCTGAACTTTAACCTAACGTTACAGCGTAGTCGAAAAGTTTCCAGAAAAATTTCTCAAAGCATATGTTTTTAAACTTCAAATTAAAGTTATGACTGAACCCAGACCCGTTTTGGTGCTACATTTTTGGTAAAAGAATTCTTGAAAAGCTTCAAAAAAACAAACGTGTTTCTCGCGTGTGTAAAACTATGGTCTGCGAAGTGACGTCACTTTTACATGCTAAAAGCTATTGTCTGTAGGTATGACGTAACGAAAACAGTGCCAGCAGTAATTAGCTGTATGTTTGTAGCCAATCAAAATCGAAATAGTGACAGCAATGCACAATAATATAAATTAAAAATGCCCAATTATAATAACCCTGAATACCCGAGTTATTCACGTCACGGAGCTTTGATCACGTTCATGTACAATGCAGTTGTTGAGCAAACAATTAGCTGGACTGTCAAACCAAAAGGAACCTCTTTCCAAGCATTATTTGATGCCTTCAGCTGTTCAGTCAATGAAATCTCTTTCTTTCTAAATCCCTCAACAGAGAATTCAGTCTCGTATTCGTACACTTTATAAAAAAAAGTTAATATTCTTATTGTTTTCATGTTTTGTTTTGTTTTTTTTCAATGTTAAGTAAGCCATATTAACGTGAAGACCACAGGACCATTGCCAGGGCATGAGATACAGCGCCTCGAAGACGGGCATGGATTTGAACAGGCGCTCTCGTGAGTCATTGTGTATGTAGGTTTTGGTTTCAGCAAGTTGAGTCGTTCTTGAGTTTTTAGCAATTTCTGCAAATTGAAATATGTTAGTTTCATGCCATGGTTCCACCGGTTACCACTTACAGACCCGAATACACAGCGAACACTCTGTGTCATGTCAAATTTCTGACATACTTGCCTGGGTGGTCCAGACCCAGCTTAGTCAATCGAACGAAACCAAACCAAAAATCAGTGGAACTCAGTGGAACTCAATCGTTCGATTGTTGCTCGATTGGATCGGTAATCGAACATAATCGAACTGGAACCATGCAATGAGTTCGATTAATCGAACTCGTAAGTTCGATTACCGAACTCAGGAGCGGTACCAAGTGAATATATCACATACCCCCTCGTTCCAGGTAAATAACCCTCACATAATCGAACTGGAACCATTCAATGAGTTCGATTAATCGAAATCGTACACAGCAAAAAAAGCCGAGTTAATTGAACACAAAATACTGAGTAAATCGTTGCATCCATGGTGACTCATTATAGTGAGTAGACTGTAACAGAAATGTTGAGTAATTCAACCTCTTGGAATGGAGTAAGTTTACTAAGGTTTAGATTAGTTACGCGGTAGTATGAGTAAAAGTACTCAGATATCGAGTACATTTACTCAAATTTAGAGGTAAAAATACTCAAGAGAAATGCATCCATGCTGACTCTTTCTTTTGAGTAAACTGGTTACTTACTCATAAATTGAGTAAACAGTACTCTACATTTTGAGGAAAATAGAAATTGACTCACACAACAAGTTTAAATAGTACTCAAGGTATTGAGTAAAATGCATGAATAAAAGTACTCTACAAATCACAAATCACCATACATACAAAATATACAGATACTCTATATATTCAAAATACTTTGTGATTTTAGTTAATCTATGACATAAAGACTTCTTATTACTCCTTAAATCATTTGTTTCCTTTTGTCTAATTTGGTGTAATAGGCACCAACTATTACACCTTGTTTCATTGAGTTGAAATCACTCTAAACTTTCTGTAGACATACAATGCTCTCAGTCCTCTCAGTCTGCAAGGCCACCCTGAAAGTTCACCTTTTTGTATTTTTGGTTTTTCCAACAAGTCACAGAAGGTCAATATTTATGTACTAACTTTTTTTCCTTTCTCTTTTTTAATGATTTCTTATTTGATAGCCCAAAAAATCGGATGAACACTCATATCTTTCGTCTTAGTTAAACTTTACCAGGGCTATCATTAACATTCACTATCAATCTATAACACTAAATCTGGCCATAACTTATACTACAGCCAGGTAACCTTCAAGAGTTGTAAATTAATATAAAAACAACCAATTTGTTATGGCAATGTATCTACAGTGATAGACAGCTCGAATCATAACAAAAGCCATAGTGCACTATAATGCAGGGTTCGTGTAGACTGCGAGTAGTCCCTAATTTCGGCGATAGATCGTGGGGCGGGCGAAAGACACGCGCGCGCGAGGTTGCGAGGAGACGAGACGCGAGGGGAGCGCCAAAGATTGAGACTACAGACAAGGCCAGAAAGTTTGAATTAAGCGCGTACATTCCAAGCGCAAAACTCTGATTGGCTCTGTCTTAAAAATTTGTTAAATAGTACACAAGCCGCTGTCAACACTCATAACAACATTGATTCGGTACAGATTACACTACTTTGACAAGAGGTTTTGCAGTTCCATTCAAGACCATTAACTCTTCGATCTCTGAGCGATCAGGGCCATAATTTATGGATCTCCTCGCTTTTCTAGCTTCGGGCTTGTTTTCCGGTGACGACTCCGGTCTAATTGATTTTGAGGTGGCAGAATTTGTAGAAGGGGAACGCGCCATTTGTTTAGGAAAAACTTTGCGGCTTGGTTTATGCACTAAGACTTCTTCCAAAGAAACGAAACAGTGCAGTTGCGGTACAGATTTTCCTGGCGCGTTTCTTGCACACTCGGGACGAGAGTTAAAAATATTGTTCACACCCAAACCCCAGTTGGCTTAGAAGTTCCACGAGGCGACGTTTCTTCGCTCCGCCCCGTTTTGTGATCTCGCACAGATTTTCGCTTGAAATCCCCGTAATTAACAAGAAAATTACAACGGCAAACAGGGCAGATATCATTACAGGTAGGCTTCTAGGAGGCCTTCCTACCGCATTCTTTGTTGTTTCTGCCATTTATACACGGCTTCCCGAGAAACGACGTTAACATGGAGGGCTTTTCATTCATTTTTTGCTGTAACAAACATCTCCCGCAGTTTATCCATGACAGGAGCAATTGACAGGAAGCCAAGAGAAGGAATCTCACTGGTTGCGCTTAATTGGCTTGGAAAACGATATGAAATTTACACTTCGAAATAGGTCAAACTCCCTGGCTTTGTCTGTAGTCTCTAATTTCTGGCGTTCCCCTCGCGTCGCGTCTCCTCGCAACTTCGCGTGGGCGCGTGTCTTTCGCCCGCCCCACAATCCATCGCTGAAATTAGAGACTACTCGCAGTCTTGGGTTCGTGCTTCTCAGTGGATATAAAATTCCAAGAATATTCAACGAGTATTGCAGGACCAGAAACTGAGTTTTCAAGGAGTGTTCAGCACAGTGTGAGATGAACTTACACTGTATCCCAAAAACACAAATCTGCACTCAATGTTTTTAATGTCTCTTTGAATTATGATACCATCCTATTTTGTCGCATCCAAGCTAAAATGCAAAGAGTTTTCAACCAGTTTCAGCAAAATTTCTTCTCTTCAAGAGCTTTTGAAGGGCCCTTGAAATATAAATCAATTTTCAAGTTTTTCAAGGCCTTCCAGGATTAGCACCAGGATAAGAACCATGATTTTACTGAACATATGGACTTGTTTTTTGGTTAAAGTGCACATGAATCGAAATTTTAAAGCCAGTTTATTTCTTCAACACGAAAATTGGTAATTAAGAAATATTTTGAGGGGAAAAACTTAACTAAAAGTACCAGGAACTTATTCTAAAATGCGGCAAAAGTTGTGCCTTTCTCATTAAAACTCTAGACAATGACCTGGGGTCTGGTGAATAGTCGTGACGTCATTCGTGTGTACTCATGCAGTTGAGTGCGTCGCTCTGTTTTTGGGAGTTCCATGGAATAAAAATGTCGGAGAACTACCAAAATTTACTACTGAGGCCGCCAGCTGCACAAAACTTTCCGGGTTTAAGCTTTTTCCCCTTGTCAGCCAAGTTTCATGCTTGAAAAGTACACACGAATGATGCCACAGAGACCTTTTGGCCGCATGCAAAATGTTTCAAATTTCAGGCCACGGGTGGAATCTTTTGATGTTGACGTTTTGTAGCGGAGCTCCAGCGGCCCGAAGGGCCGCGAGCGGAGCACCATACCTATAGAAACCCGTCAACTTCTTTTCTCATGGTAAGAATGGCTAGCGGTATTGCCCGTGGGCGCGCACGACGACGACGACGACGACGACGACGGTGGTGTTGCCCAATAACTAATAATATCCTAATAATAATCATAATAATCCAACATGGCGGCCATACTCCACCTGGCCAAGCAGCTAACCAGCTAGTTTACAGTTTACACCCAGCGTACGTCTTTGATACTAGACATCCATCATATAGCCAATTGACACCTGTCAAAACAAGGTATCCGCTGACCAGTGTCACGTGCCCATATCGCGGGCTCAAGTCGAGACCTCATCGAGGTCAGCTGTTTTTTTGAAGTTGACCGCTGACCAGGTACTTGCTTTCGATTTGATCGCAGGCTCAAGCCAGGTGTGGGGCACCCAAACCAAATCGAGGCTTAATTTTTCGCGCGCTTTCTGCGGCTCGTAATTTCACATTCACTTGGTTTCTTCATTTTGAGCAAAACAACTTCATCGTCTTCGATCGAAGTTTGTCTTTAAATTTGCCTAAAAAGCATAAAAATCAAGAACTTGTCAGATACTCCGGAACGTGAATTTTCAAATGATGAAGGGAAGAGCGATTTTTCTCAAGAAAAGCTTCAAACTTGGATCGATTGTGCGGTTGAAAACAGTATAATTCAACGCTTCAAGGGCTTTCACTTTACCGCGGCATCTTGCATCTCACTAAGAAAGGTCACTTAACAGTTCACCTGTGTTAATGGGAGGAACGAGTAGCTCAAACTCTGTGGAAAAAGCTCTTTCTTTGGACAAACCGTTTGCTATTTTTGCGGATGCTTGTTTTTACTTTACTGAAGCTTACGTATTTTCAAGTGGTAGAAACCTCTACAACACAGCGCAGGACAGTGAGGTAAATGAAATAAATAGAAGCTTAACATTTGGTTTAATCGTTGTTACTTTTGTTCAGGAATGAAACTTGTCTTTTTCTCTCGAATGGATATAAATAACAATCATGTTACTCGTTTTGGACAAAAAGAAGTAGTTGAATTGTTTGTTTCTTTTGTTACGTTGTTTTCTTTGCAAGCGAACGAGTGTTTTTACTCGGCTTGGCTGACTGTTTTTCGACCTTGGTACCTCAACAGCGTTAAGAAACTTTTGCCCTTATCTTAATAACACGTAATCACAATGAGTCCTCGTAAAATTAAGCACTAAAGCTCGAGTAAAAAAAAAAAGCCTATCAAATGCATGTGCATGTGCATACGCACGTCTCAAAATCTGACATAAAGTTGTCAAAATTTGAAAAACGTTTTAGAGATCTTCGTCGAAAGCGGCCTGTAAACAACAATATTAAGTTTCGCCGTCTATAAACATGTCGTCTTAATTTGTTTGAACCGGTAAGAATCAGCGTTTGGATGTAAAAAACACCGAAATGGGTTGACAGGCTGGGCTGGATTTGATAAATTTTATATTGGACGGTTCTGCGAGAGAAAGGCTGCTGTGGTTTGGCAAGCGCTTTCTTCGTTAACTGGATGACGCTTTGCCACTGAGAATCATTAATTGAAGAAGGTTCTTCGGAAGACATAGGAAGTACCAGTAAAACTATAAAAGCTCTTTAGCGTTTTGTGTCAGCCAAGGAAAGATTTTGTGGGAAATGACGCTATTATTCAGCTCTGTCGCGTTGCGAGTGATTGCTGCCTCAGCGATTCCTGTTGACTGCTCTAAACGATCAGGTGTGGACCTCTTTTTTGTCTTTTCTACGGACATTTATGTCAAAATTGCTAAGCAATTTTTGTTACTTGTCTAATTTCTCCACCTTCTCCAAGAATCTTCGAAGAAATATTATTCGTATTGTGCTTTGTTTTCTTATAATACTTGTGTTTGTTGTTCTGTTGTTTCTGAACCGCGGTCAATTCCTGTTAACTGCTCTTAACGATCAGTTTTTACCCTTTATTGTCTTTTCTACCTGCATTTATGTCAAAATAAATACCGATTTTTCCAGACTAATCAGTACAAGCTATTATTATTACAAGCAAGTCTTGTTTAATTTCTCCACCTTCTCCTTCAGAGGCACCCAACGACAAGTTTCGGTCGATATCTGTTCGGTGGAGGGTAATTCGCCTTGGGTTTTCGGCGTCGATTAAAGAGTGCACTCGGATTTTCGTAACTAAAAGGTGACCTAAAAGATTCGCAATTGGGAAATCATAGCCCCTGAGGTTTTCGGAAAGGTCGTAATTGCTGTTTATGGCAGTCAAAAACGTCAGCTAGCATTTTCGGAAAGAAAATAGTTCCCTAGAAAGGTCGTAGAAAGTTCATTTCAGCTTGCATTTTCTCAAAGAAAGATTTTGTTCCCTTACATTTTCGGGCAAGTAAACTTTTAGCTAGGGAATCCAAACAGATGAACTTTTTCTAGCCTATGAAAACATCACTTCAAACAAACTTCAAACACCACAAGGTAACTTAAAAATGCCTTTCTACATCTTTTGGTTGATTTGGCTCGTTGGGTGCCCCTGCTCCTTCTTCCAGCAAAACACTCGCATCGTACTTTGTTCGCTTGTAGTGTTTTTTTTAATCCGCTTTGAATTCCGTTACGCTTTCATCTGAAAGTAGTTAGGACTCAAGAATGTCAGTATTTTTTTTTTGCAAACGTTTGCTATCGAAAACTCTTCGTTTTCCCTGCTGCCGTTCAATTGTTTTGGACACAAATTAAACTGGTCCAAATAAAGCCATGCGAAGTTGCTCGGTGAGAGTGTGCCACTCCGATTCTAGGCTTGGCCTGGCTAAATATATATATGGCCTTCAGCTTTTCTTTTTATAATCGCTACATACCAGACTGGAATGGTGTTCCATCTATTACATTATTTGTGTCAATTTTAAATCAGATGTAGCTTGTGAGTGACAAGTATGTAATTTAATTAGGTTAGCTTTGGATTGTATTTCAATTTTACTTCTCTATTTTTAGTGTCAATCTCAACGCAGGGGTGACTTGTAAGAGACAAGTATTCGATTTAATTTGACTAGGTTATCTTTGGGCCACGTTTGAATTTCACCTCTAAGTTTTTAGAATGTGTAATACAGTAATAGCCCACGTATAAGAACCAGAATTTTCTAATTTAGCCTCAATAGATTCTTATATAAATAGTACTGAAAGCAAATTTAGGCTACCAAAGTTCTTAAAATAGGTTCTTAAATTTTCATATGAATTTTATCTGAATATACTATATATATATATATATATATATATGATAAATATCATCTCATAATACAGTATAAATCATTTATTTGTACCATAGAGAAATGCCTATAGGCAGTTCACTGCAGGTACAGTATATGTCCTTAACAAAACATAACAAAGAAACTCATTCAGCAGTTCAGTCTACCTTTACACTTTTACAGCAACCCCACTGATAAGAACCTAACTTAAAATTTTAGCATTAATAGGTTCTTATGTGGAGGGGGCTTAAAATGAAAATTTTAGCCTAACAGGTTCTTAAAACCTAGGTTCTTATACGTGGGCTATTACTGTATTAGATAATATTCTTTGTATGGGAATTTACTTTCTCCCAATTATTCTCCAGTCATGCACTTTTTTTGTGTATCAACTTAGATGTATTCGCATGACAAAGTATTACTAAACTTAAAGTAAGCTCTTTCTCATTAATGTACACATCCTTTGGACTTCCTTCTCCTGCATGCAGTCTTTCAATTAATTTTATTCATAGCTGGTCACACCAATCTTGTGGTATGTTTGGATGACATTTGACACTAATGTGTAATGGGATTTTTGATGTTTGATGAAGTATGTTGTGCAATTTCAAATGTACGTGGAGAAATGTGAGACTAGTCCTTACCTTTCTTGCAAAATAGAAAATCAAGTTAAGATTGCTAACACGGATTTCCCGCACTTTTGCTTTGGTGAATCATTACCTTAAATCCTCATACTACATTGTTAATTACCTTGATAGTGATATCAACCAAATGCCTAATATTTTATTATCAAGTTGCTTAGTCTTGCACTTGGCTGGCCAGAAAAGCAGCTGGATTTCTTTTTGAAAACACAGTAGGTGCATTGATTGATGAGCTTAATGTCAGCAAGCAGTTTTTTGCGATAGTAAGGTCAAGAAGTAACTGATGAAGAGAAATATCTTGGCCTTAATGCATATCATCTAAATATTTTTATTGATTTCCATGTATCTTTCTTTCATAATTTTTTTGATGCCTACATATATCCAGAGGATACACAATTTCTCATTTCCAACTGTCTCATGGGAGGCTTTGGATAACTGAAATTGCATTCATTATGAAGTGATGATCTGAATCACTATATATCTGATGTCGGATACTGATTCAAAATAGCATTCACCAGGCTTCTCCACCAATTTCTAGTGGCTCTAAACCATAACTAAGTAGCCTACAGTTGAACGGGGAAACAGACCTGTCCTTAGGTATTGCTCTAAGATGTTAAGAAATGTTTTGTTTTAAAAATTTATAGATGCAAACTAGCGTTGCAGGTTCTTTTTTACACAAAGTATCAAAGATTTTTTTTTTTTAAAAACCTACCTCAATATATTTTTTGTTTGCTTTTTGACATCTCCAAACTCAATTTGCAAAGGAATTTTTATTACCTTAATGAATAGAACGCTTGTTTTTAGGAGGGTTGGGGGTCCAAATCCGTAAAAGGGGGTTCATATCTGCTAGCAGTTCTGGACTAGGGGGTCCAAATCTGATCCACAAGCAGATCTGGACTGGAGGGTGCAAATCTGCGGGGCTCCAAATCTACTGTAATACTGGCTCAGATCACCTTTCCATACTATTTTTTACAGCCTTAGGTCTGTACGTAGCTTGAGTGAGGTCAGATGGGTGATATGACAAGCACACTATATGTAAATGCCAGTAGAAAAAGAATGCTTTTGGAGCTCCGCTTTTAGGCTTGGCTAAATATATATATTAGTGATATGCTGTTCCACCATGTTGCTGTGCAGTTACACCTTGTACATCATTATGTTATGTGGTGTGGTTTCAGCATTATGTTTGTATGGTCACTGTGTAGTGTGGTAACTTTGTTATGTGGTTTCAGAATTATGTGATGTAGTTACTGATTCATGTGACGTAGTTTAATCATTATGTGATGTTGTAACTTCATTATTTGTTGTTACATCATGCTAATATGTTACTTCACTTCCGTGTCAATCCAACAAAAGTCGCAAAACCAATACAGTTTCCGATGTAAGCAAGAAAATCAAGGAAAGCAATCGTGAAAGCCGCGACTGTTATAGCTGAAAGGACCTGCGGGTCCATTTTCATGTGTTGTTTTATAAATCAAAGGGTGCCTGTACGGCACCTCGTGAATGCGGAGGATAGATTGTGACTTACATTACAAAAATAATTTACTGTAATGACTTAAGTGAAAATAAAAGTCAATTCCATTGCAATTTAATCACAAATGAAGTCATAGCCCTTTTGGAAAAGAAATGTTTTTTAAAGGAAAAACTTGGTGGACTTGTTCAGTTACCTGGACGAATCATGAGCGATAAATTTTGCCGGTGAGGTTTTGGTTGACCTGGTCCACATTTTGCCAGTCCAAGACCATCTGATCCTATCCTCATTTTGTTAACGGCCACAAACAAGCGAAGCCTGGGCATCAGTGTTTGACACTGAAAGTGAAATGATATAGCATAACATAATACATGAAGGATCCCCACATAATCATCATAATGAACCACATCACATAATGCTGAAACCATATAACAAAGTTACCACATCACAACATGACCAAACCTCAAGTGAACACATAATGACTGAACCTCGTAACATAATGATGAAACCACGCCACATTTTTTTTAATAATGTAACTGCACTGAAAGTCATGATGAAAATACATCATATCACTACAAAAAGTCAACATCAAAAGATAAATGATCACATGAGAAAGTTTTGTCTTTCCATAAATAATTGACACTTGATATTACAGAAAAGGTAACTTTTTACCATCCTGTATCTGCACTTTTGAACATACAAACAAAAATTTGTTAAGCCTGGTAGAAAATAATTATGTTGCCAAGAGAGCATGAGTTTACTCAACCAGGCATTTTTTTTCAGAAGTGCAAATAATCTGCTTGTCAGCCAAGTGAACTTTTCCTTGAGACTGCAAGCTTCCAGTTGTGAAGAGAAGAAAAAGGAAAAGCCTCGTCCCAACTTTCAGAAATCCCTCAGAGATTCAATTCTTCCTATTAAATTAAGAAACAATAAGAAACTAAAATGCCGTGATATAAAATCAGCCAGAAAGTGCTCAGAAATGTCTACAGACTCAAAATACAGTGTCCTTGGAAATCCAAATAAGAGGTAACTTTCATCATGGTGGATGTTCATGTGGAAATGACTGTGGCTTATTATTGCGATTCTTATTTTAGTGTTATTCAACTGTTTGAGCCTCTGAGTAGCTTTTGTTATAAGGTAGTTATCATTATAACAGGGTTTGTTGTATTGGGGTACCGCAGATTTCAATAACTTTGGCCAGGCTTGACAACATGGCATTAGCATGTCACACCAGGTTTCATAAAGGGGTTCATTATACTGGGGTTCCACAATATTTTCAAATCTATCCTACAATACATACATACATACAATACATACATACTTATCCTCTCCCCGTCGGGGCTTTTCCGGGATAGTTTACATCACTGGCCGGGGGACTTGACCAGACTGCTAGTGCAGTTCACAATTAATGAAGTAACTAATGAGTGCCCCCGTAATGTAGATATCTAGGACAGACACTAGGGGTGGTCACAGCCAGAGTTTTGTTACGTCCCTAGTGGTTCTTTTACGTCCCACAGAATCAGATTAAGTGACAGTACTGTGAGACGGGGCCTACGGTTTATCGTCATTATCCGAGAAGACTAGAAAGTCTAACCATTTGCAGATGTCATTACAAAGGCAGCACTTTCTTCCTCAGTTATTTTAAATACCCTGAGTGTTGGTCCGGCCGGGGTTAGAACCCGCGACCTCCCGCATGGTAGTCTGGAGCTCTACCACTGAGCTAACCGGTCTGCGGTCTACCGCCTTTTACCAATCCCAAGAGTCTGTAACAAATACAGCTGTGAAAACATATCCAACATTTCATTTCAGAGTTACGGTACATGTAGTTATCAATAGTGTATTACCCTAAATGCTTACAAAGACGAATTCCACGAATTGTTTGTTGCTGCATGCCCCAGCCTTCACCAGTAAAAGAAATGGTACCATATCAGTTTTGAAGATGATGGTGATACCATATCAACATCATCTTGAAATTCATCTTTTAACATAGCAAGCCACAGCTCTACTTCTCCCCAGGCTTTTTCTATTGTTATGCACTGTTACTATACTCTATGAATGATTCCATCTGATATCTGATCAAAGTCGACCTTAAAGGTGGCCAAGATGCTTCTTTCCAAACCCAGTATTCTTTCAAATTCAGCTAGAGTGAAATGTTGTTTTTTTTTTTAATTTGATTGGATGAAATGGAAAATGACGAGTGACTGGCACACTAAAAAACTAGCTTCTGGCCAGTCTGGCTATTGTTGCTCAGTTTTCCATCTTTTCACTCCATTTCCACACTGTTCTACAAACTGTGTAATGTCGTCTTATAATTATTTGGCATGGGGTGACGTTATATGGTAAAATGACATAGCAGTGTAATAATAAATAACATCATCAGCACACCTACTTCACAATAGAATTCACTCATCTTGATGACTTATCTTTCTGGTCCTTGTTGCCTACTACATCAGCCTGCCCACTACAAATATTTTGAGAGAGCTGTCTTCTAAAGCCATACAATGAACCAATTAAGGCCCAGTTGTTTCTTAGCCAATTAATTTCAGTTCAGGATAGTCTGACTTTAAAATGATTACACATGAAAATGTAGCAAAAATATGATGTTTTGTGTCTAATTGTGACAGAATTCAAGAGAAATATACATGATGTAAACATGATTTACATAATGAAAATTGGATTTTTATCGCTGAAAGGATACAACTTAAGTTGTACACTAATAATAACTAGCCATAATACACTGGGGTTTATTATACACTGTATCTCTGCAAGCAATTTTTCCATATTTAACTCAAAACTATCCATTAATTCTTTTCAAAGAACCTACCGGTAACATCAACTAATATGCCACCTTACTCAACAGCTGTATTACAGCACTACAATAACAAAATTAAGGCTCCAAACATTAAAAAAAATACTGGTAACAGAAAGTGTCTATTGGCAATGCTTGTCCTAGTTTGCTGTGGATGCTATTGAAAATTATCCACACACATTTTTTAAGTTTCCTTTTCTAGTTGTTGTGCACTGTTGTCTCATACAGTAATTATGCTTGTAAGTTCTTCATTTTCAAGTTTTGGGGGTATAAATTTATGCATCTCCCTTTTGATGAGCAGCAAGAAAAGCCACTCAAAAGAGGTGCTAGTGAAAAGCGATGAATATACCACTTTACATAGCAACAGAAACTGCATCAGCAGAAATTTATACTAGCCTTTTGTTCTGGACTTATAGTTCTCACTGACAAGCGGCACATTAGTAACACTTGAGTGAGTTATTGGTAAAAGGTGGCTAATGCCACCTTACTCAACACTATAAGAACAAAATTGTCTATTGGCTATGTGAGTCTTAGTTTAGGTGGATGTTTACAATAATTATCCACACGAGAATTCGTAAATTTTATTCCATTCAAGTAAGGGACCAGTCTTAAAGTACAGGGGGGGGGGGAGGCTATGAAAAATTGGGGGTGGGTCACTAGTTTTTAACGCGTTAAAAAGGATTAGGGGTGGGTTGTGTTAAATTATTCACATATCACCACAACCGTTAGTAGAATCTGTTTTTTAATAATATATCTAATTTTCCACTTTAATCCAACTTTATATGACAACAGGAATTCACATATTATATATTTTGTTTCCAGTTATGTACAGTCTTAAATCTAAAGAGTAGTCAGGAAACTTTTAAGAGTATGAAATCTCGAACATTAATTAGCTTTACTGTGTGTTCATAACCCTTCACTTATATATATATATATATATATATATATATATATATATATATATATATATATATATATATATATATATATCATTCAAAACATCTTTTTAAACAGCTTCTTCTATAAATCATCTTTAGTCATCTTCACCACTACCATCACCCTCAGAAGCATTATCATCCCCCTCCTTCTCATTATCATCATCATCATCATCATCATCACTATCATCTATAGCACGCAATACAACTTGTGACACATTTGCTTTGATTGTTTCAATAGCATCCACTGTAAATTGACCTTTGCTTATTAATAGTTTTAGCCAGCGATCATCTCTCTTTTTTAAGCTGTTAAGGCCTATCACACTACAATGATTGGAGGTTATTGCATCACCATAAGATGACGAGTTACTGATTGCGGAGAACACGCTCACAATCAATGCCCTCATAGAACAGCATGTTCACGTTGGAGAACTGTACTTAGAATATATCAAAGGTGATTGCCAACAAAACAGTGGAGTCCTGTGTGAGTTCTGCACGAAATTCCCTCTTTCCAGAGATTCATTGCACCGGGTACCACGTCCAAAGCCTGATGAAACTGCTCTACCAGATCTGAAATATTTATTATTTGTCGAAACTCCGATCACTTCACCAGAAGGACACTCCAGAAAGATCGATGATTATCAACCAAGGGCTCAGATTAAAAGAAGGAAGACAGTGAATCGGTTGTTGAGTTTTCCAAAACCTTTGCTGTTCAGGAATTACTCGTCCGAAAGTACCTCGAGCACCTCCAATATCTTGAAGTGAGGAAATCAAAACGAAAAGATGACAGAAAACGTCAGAGAGAAACTGACTCCCAAAAGAAGTACGCTGATTACAACTGGGAGGAGATGTTCATTGCAGGGACACTGAAAAAGCTTTAAGTATCAGCTCTGAATCTCTTTCTGGAAAAGCACCAATTGGGGAATAAGAAAATGAAGAAAAACGAGAAGCTAGTATTAATTTCACCTTGTCTAGCCAAAGCCCAGCTTGACAAAGCAACCATTGAGCAAGCTGCGAGAAAGGTTAACGTGGAAGAAAATGTTGATTTGCATGATGGCGAACATGAGGAAGAGACAGGGGATGACGACGATGACTATGACAGTGTTCACGCAGATGATACTGATGGTGATGACAACAATGACTGTGACGACAGCGAGTATGATGGCATGAGCAAAGACCACGATGTAGCTCTCCAAGAAGTTGGAAGTTCCAGCGATGAAGAGGAAGACGATGATGACGATGAACAAAAAGTGAATGATGACATAGAAGATGAATTCTGTTCAAGAGTGGAACGACGTGTTACAACATTTCCATCTCGAAGATTTTTTGGAGATTCTGAATAAAGCGGTAAACCAATGTCCCACATGTAGCTATCCACATTACTGATTTTAGTTGAAGGGTGGGTCACTAGGTTTTTCTGTGCCACTCCTGGGGTGGGCCGCTCCAATTTTGTCAAATAACGCGGGGGTGGGCCACTGAAAACCGGTACTTTAAAAATAATTCGTAGCCCACCACCCTCCCCCCACCCCTATACTTTATGACCGATCCCTAAGCTTATTTTTAGATGCTGTATACACTGTACCAATGTACGTGCGCTAATGATAATTATACACTACAGTTTATATCTCAGTGGCCAAAATTACGGGACAAAACTGATATTTTGAAAAATATGATAATACAGCAAACCAATAATATCAATAAGATAGCTTACTTTCATTTTAAAATGGCTTAATAATCTTACCTGTGTAAACTTTAGCAGACTCCATGAGTGGGCATCATGAACATGGCAGATCAATATAAAGCAAGGCTCATTGATGCTTGACTACTGCGCTAAAAGTGTACAAACCGACCGAGGATACGTTGTAAAAAGATTACATACCGCTTCTCTGAGATCGTAAGGCTACAATCTATTGATTCAAAGCGAGTAAAATTCTCCTAATCGAAGACCGAACAAATCCACGAGGAGAATGTTCGTTGAAACGGCGGCGCCAAAATTACGAACAGCCTGCTGGGAATGACCTCATTTGCACATGCTCAAGTCGTTCCTAGTTCCCCTCGATGACACCAGCAAATTCTCATGGCTGGAAATACCGGCCGGAAAGGTTTAGGGAAACAAACATTTCACCATGATTTACGCTCTTGTACTGCAGGCCCCAGTTGTTCAAAGAGTGGGTAACTCTATCCAGCGCATAAGTGGCTATCCAGTGGATAAATTGTATCGCAACTGATCCCTTTTATCCGCTGGATAGAGTTATCCGCTCTTTGAACAACTGGAGCCAGACTGCAAATGATTGGAGAACTTTGCAGTCGAAATTTGCGAGTCAAAAAACAGAGTAAAATAATTAAATACTTTACTCAAGGAACACGTTGGTTTAACTCATTTCAAAAATAGCATTTTGCTGTGCATAAGAAACAAATAGAAAATGTATAAAAATCCTAATTTAACCTGTTTTGTTAACTAAATGTAAACCCTTAGACCTATAAAGTTGATTTTGTAACAACTTACGCTCTGTAAGTAGTTTTACTCACCCGTTGACCGGCGTCGACAAAACCAGGATCGGATCGGATCGGATCGGATCACGAATCGGATCACGGATGGGGAAAAAGTAATAAACAAAAAGTATAATATATATATTTAGCCAAGCCTAAAAGCGGAGCTCCAAAAGCAATCTTTTTCTACTAGCATTTACATATAGTCTGCTTGTCATATCACCCATCTGACCCCACTCAAGCTACAGACCTAATGCTGTAAAAAATAGTATGGAAAGGTGATCTGAGCCAGTGGCACAGTCGATTTGGACCCTCCAGTCCAGATCTGCTTGTGGATCAGATTTGGACCCCCTAGTCCAGAGCTGCTAGCAGATATGAACCCCCTTTTACGGATTTGGACCCCTAACCCTCCTAAAAACAAGCGTTCTATTCATTAAGGTAATAAAAATTCCTTTGCAAATTGAGTTTGGAGATGTCAAAAAGCAAACAAAAAATATATTGAGGTAGGTTTTTAAAAAAAAATAATCTTTGATACTTTGTGTAAAAAAGAACCTGCAACGCTAGTTTGCATCCCTTCCTCCCCCCATAACTCTCCTAAAGACAAGCGTTCTATTCATTAAGGTAATAAAAATTCCTTTACAAATTGAAATTGGAGATGTTAAAAAGCAAAATAAAAATATTGAGGTAGGTTTTTTTTTAAATAATCATTAATACTTTGTGTAAAAAAGAACCTGCAACGCTAGTTTGCATCTATAAATTTTTAAAACAAAACATTTCTTAACATCTTAGAGCAATACCTAAGGACAGGTATGTTTCCCCGTTCAACTGTAGGCTACTTAGTTATGGTTTAGAACCACTAGAAATTGGTGGAGAAGCCTGGTGAATGCTATTTTGAATCAGTATCCGACATCAGATATATAGTGATTCAGATCATCACTTCATAATGAATGCAATTTCAGTTATCCAAAGCCTCCCATGAGACAGTTGGAAATCAGAAATTGTGTATCCTCTGGATATATGTATGCCTCAAAAAAATTATGAGAGAAAAATACATGAAAGTCAATAAAAATATTTAGATGATATGCATTAAGATTAAGATATTTCTTTTGATCAGTTACTTCTTGACCTTACTATCCCAAAAAAACTTCTTGCTGCTCTTCTGGCCAGCCAAGTACAAGACTAAGCAACTTGATAATAAAATAGTGGACATTTGGTTGATATCACTATCAAGGTAATTAACAATTTAGTATGAGGATTTAAGGTAATGATTCACCAAAGCAAAAGTGCTGGAAATCCGTGTTAGCCATCTTAACTTGATTTTCTATTTTACAAGAAAGGTAAGGACTAGTCGCACATTTCTCCATGTACATTTGAAATTGCACCACATACTTCATCAAACATCAAAAATCCCATTAAACATTACTGCCAAATGTCATCCAAACATACCACAAGATTGGTTTGACCAGCTATGAATAAAATTAATTGAAAGACTGCATGCAGCAGAAGGAAGTACATTGACGAAAAAGAGCTTGCTTTAAGTTTAATTTTAAGTCTTAAGTTTAATGATTCCTTTTCACGCGAATACATCTAAGTTGATACAAAAAAAAAGTGAATGACTGGAGAATAAGTGGGAGAAAGTAAATTCCCATACAAAGAATATTATCTAATACAGTCATAGTCCACGTATAAGAACCTGGGTTTTAAGAACCTGTTAGGCTTAAATTTTAGTTTTAAGCCCCCTCAATATAAGAACCTATTAAGGCTAAAATTTTAAGTTAGGTTCTTATAAGTGGGGTTGCTGTAAATGTGTAAAGGTAGAAACTGCTGAATGAGTTTCTTTGTTATGTTTTGTTAAGAACATATACTGTACCTGCAGTGAACTGCCTATAGGCATTTCTCTATGGTACAAATAAATGATTTATACTGTATTATGAGATGATATTTATTATATATATAGTATATTCAGATAAAATTCATATGAAAATATAAGAACCTATTTTAAGAACCTTGGTAGCCTAAATTTGCTTTAAGTACCATTTATATAAGAACCTATTTAGGCTAAATTGGAAAATTCTGGTTCTTATACGTGGGCTATTACTGTATTACACATTCTAAAAACTAAGTGGTGAAATTTAAACGTGGCCCAAAGCTAACCTAATCAAATGAAATCGAATACTTGTCTCTTACAAGTCACCCCTGCTTTGAGATTGACACTAAAAATAAAGAAGTTAAACTGGAATACAATCCAAAGCTAACCTAATTAAATTACATAATTGTTACTCACAACCTACATCTGATTTAAAATTAACACAAATAATGTAATAGATAGGACTTAAAACTGCTTAAAGAAGGTGCATGCATGATAATCGATGGAACACCATTCCAGTCTGGTATGTAGCGATTATAAAAAGAAAAGCTGAAGGCCATATATATATATATATATATATATATATATATATATATAGAAAGGTAATGAATTGAAGTCTTCATCAGCTATTAAAGTGCTCAATAGATAAACTAGAGCAATATGTATATTTTCAGAGTTGGATTATTTGGTCGAAGACATTTATTGCTACTCAGAGTTTCATGCTTCTTGCGAAGCAATCATCAGGCAACTGCCAAAAATAACGGATACATAAGAATATATACAACATTTGAAAATTGCGTTGCAATTTGTGTTTATGGGAAAAATACTTTATTATATGTAAACCCGAAATGTCAACACTAAACAATAGAAGCGAACTGGTATCTACGTGTAGACACTCCAAGAAATTCCTCTTAAAGACAGTGCTCGCTTAGATTAACCAATTATATCCGTCTACGTGTCACGCCGCTAGGCATTGTTCTGTATTTTCAAATTTTCAAATGTTGTATATATTCTTATGTATCCGTTATTTTTGGCAGTTGCCTGATGATTGCTTCGCAAGAAGCATGAAACTCTGAGTAGCAATATATATATATATATATATATATATATATATATATATATATATATATATAATATATATATATATATATATAATAGCCAAGAACTGGAAAATACGACTTTGCCAATATTTCGTCTTTATTAAAAGACTTCATCAGAGCAACTGATGTGAAAGCGGTTAAAACCGTTATAAGATATACGCTAGCTGATGTGAGACGCTAATAAGAGACTTAAAGCTGCTCGCGCGCTGTAAAGCGCGCGCATTACATATAAGTGAAGCAATGAGAGCAATATTAAAATAAATCCCTTCGAGGATTCCTACTAAATAAAAAATCATCACTATTAAGACCCAGTGGATAAATACATCGAAGACGGTATGCCCACTGGGCCTCCCTATCCCTAAGATATTCCTCACTTGAACACTTGTCTATTAACTGTATTCTAACATCACTCAAACCATGATGGTCTGCCTGATTGAAATGCCTGTATATAACATCGTCTTTAAGTTTATTCTCAGAGGATTGTCCTCTGTGCGCATTAATCCTAGACTTGTGGTTATTAAATCTAGTCCTAAATTTGTTAATAGTAGATCCTACATATTGCATTTGACACATTGCACAAGACAATAGGTAGACCACGTGGTCTGAATTACAATCCAGCTTAAAATTAATCACAAAATCTCTCCCAGTAACTCTACTTTTGCAACAAGCGCCCTCATCCAAGAAATCACAAATCCTGCATCGTCTATCCCCACATCTACCACAACCCTTAACAGTAACTGGTGTCTTAAGTTCGGAATGTACCAGAATGTCCTTAAGGCATTTAGGCCGCCGGAAAGCCACCATGGGCACCTGTTCTAAGGCCAGCTGGCAACGCCTAGAAGATTGCAAAACAGGATGAAGCCTGTGTAATATTTTAGAAATACAAGGGAATGCGGGATGAAATGTGACCACAAAAGGAATACGTTTATTACAAGCAGGCTGCTTATTCCTAAGGGTTTGTTCCCTGGGAATCCTACGCGCTCGATCTATTTGACACAACCACGACAGTGGATGTTTTTGACATTATTATATATATATATAGTCAGGCCAAGCCTAGAATCGGAGCTGCAGACTCTCACCGAGCAACTTCGCATGGCTTTATTTGGGCCAGTTTAATTTGTGTCCAAAACAATTGAGCAGCAGCAGGGAAAACGAAGAGTTTTCGATAGCAAACGTTTGCAAAAAGAAAAAAAAACCGACATTCTTGAGTCCTAACTACTTTCAGATGAAAGCGTAATGGAATTCAAAGCGGATAAAAAATACACTACAAGCAAACAAAGTACGATGCGAGTGTTTTGCTCGAAGAAGGAGAAGGTGGAGAAATTAAAGAAGACTAGCTTGTAATAAAAAATAGCTTGTACTGATTAATCTAGAAAAATCAGTATTTATTTTGACATAAATGCCCGCAGAAAAGACAATAAAGGGTAAAAATTGATCGTTAAGAGCAGTCAACAGGAATTGACCGCGGTTCAAAACCAACAGAACAACAAACATAAGTATTACAAGAAAACAAAGCACAATACGAATAATATTTGTTCGAAGATTCTTGGAGAGGGTGGAGAAATTAGACAAGTAACAAAAATTGCTTAGCAATTTTGACATAAATATCCGTAGAAAAGACAAAAAAGAGGTCCACACCTGATCGTTTAGAGCAGTCAACAGGAATCACTGAGGCAGCAATTACTCGGAACGCGACAGAGCTGAAAAATAGCGCCATTTCCCACAAAATATTTCCTTGGCTGGCACAAAACGCTAAAGAGCTTTGATAGTTTTACTGGTACTTCCCATGTCTTCCGAAGAACCTTCTTCAATTAATGATTCTCAGTGGGAAAGCGTCATCAAGTTAACGAAGAAAGCGCTTGCCAAACCACACCAGCATTTCTCTCGCAGACCTGTTCACTATAAAAATTATCAAAGCCAGCCCAGCCAGTCAACCCATTTCGGTGTTTTTAACATCCAAACGCTGATTCTTACCGGTTCAAGCAAATTAAGACGGCATGTTTATAGACGGCGAAACTTAGTATTGTTGTTTACAGGCCGCTTTCGACGAAGATCTCTAAAACGTTTTTCAAATGACGAGTGAAGCGCGCTGGTCTTTGACATTTTTGACAGCATTTTGACAACTTTATGTCAGATTTTGAGACGTGCACATGCACATGCATTTGATCGGCTTTTGTTTTTTTACTCGAGCTTGAGTTTCCGCCTTTAATGCTTAATTTTACGAGGACTCATTGTGATTACGTGTTATTAAGATAAGGGCAAAAGTTTCTTAAGGCTGTTGAGGTACCAAGGTCGAAAAACAGTCAGCCAAGCCGAGTAAAAACACTCGTTCGATTGCAAAGAAAACAACGTAACAAAAGAAACAAACAATTCAACTACTTCTTTTTGTCCAAAACGAGTAACATGATTGTTATTTATATCCATTCGAGAGAAAAAGACAAGTTTCATTCCTGAACAAAAGTAACAACGATTAAACCAAATGTTAAGCTTCTATTTATTTAATTTACCTCTCTGTCCAGCGCTGTGTTGTAGAGGTTTCTACCATTTGAAAATACGTAAGCTTCAGTAAAGTAAAAACAAGCATCTGCAAAAATAGCAAACGATTTGTCCAAAGAAAGGGCTTCTTCCACAGAGTTTGAGCTACTCATTCCTCCCATTAATACCGGTGAACTGTTAAGTGACTTTTCTTGGTGAGATGCAAGATGCCGCGGTGAAGTGAAAGCCCTTGAAGCGTTGAATTATACTGTTTTCAACCGCACAATCGATCCAAGTTTTCCTGAGAAAAATCTTTCGTCCTTCCTTTCATCACTTAAAAATTCACATTCCGGAGTATCTTTTAACAATTTCTTGATTTTTATGCGAAAGACAAACTTCGATCGAAGAAGATGAAGCTGTTTTGCTCAAAATAAAGAAACCAACTGAATGTGAAATTACGAGCCGCAGAAAGCCCGCGAAAAATTTAAAAGCCTCGATTTGGTTTGGGTGTCCCACGCCTGGCTTGAGCCTGCGATCCAATCGAAAGCAAGTACCTGGTCAGCGGTCAACTTCAAAAAAACAGCTGACCTCGATGAGGTCTTAACTTAAGCCCGCGATATGGTCACGTGACACTAGTCAGCGGATACCTTGTTTTGACGGGTGTCAATTGCCTTTAAGATGGATGTCCAGTATCAAAGACGTACGCTGTAAAGTAGCTGGTCAGCTGGGCCAGATGGAGTATGGCCGCCATGTTGGATTATTATGATTATTATTAGGATAGTATTAATTATTGGGCAACTCCGTTGTCGTCGTGCGTACGCGCCCACGAGCAATACCGCTAGCCATTTTTACCATGAGAAAAGCAGTTGACGGGTTTCTATAGGTATGGTGCTCCGCTTGGCGGCCCTTCGGCCCGCCGGAGCTCCGCTATTACAATGAACATTGGAGAAATGCTGACATACTGTGACATACTGCGTGACATATTGGAGCTTAGGCCCTACTGAAAGTGATTTCTCGCCATGGAAAGTGATTTCCCGACATGTAGTCTCCTTCACGGCTGTCGCCATAGACGAAAGCAAGCAAAAGGGACGCATTATTTTATCATTCAGTTATAATTTCTCTTTTTAATATCATCTCACGTGTTTGTTTACTTTTTCTATATTTGATATTATTTTAGCAAGGGCAAGAGAAGAGATGAAAAACGAGGTGGGGAGTAACGTTTTTTAGATGTGACGATTAAAGTGTAGTGTACGTGAGCGATTTATTTATTTAAATCCATGTTGGCTTCTTCTATGAACTCGCTCAGCTCCTCTTAACCTAAATCGCAATTATTACACGCCAAACGACTTAAATTCCACGAGTATATGGAACTCAGTGATGAACAGTTAGAGATCGCACAATAATTTTGGCCGTCTAGTTGTGAAATCATCACCTATTTTTCGTATTGTAATATTATAATAATCTTTACAAACCCCTTGGCTCTTTTAATAATTATATACTATAACCACTGTGACCAAAAATATGCTCGTTGATAAATTATTTTACATGGAAAGCGACAAGTATTTTTTTCAGCGGTGCGAATTCGCATGATCGCCGACCAGAACGGCGTCAGACGGGTCAAGCACGTGCGTTGCCGTTACAGTCTGGAAGCTTTTGTCTGGGATGTTTCAATGACGGTCCACCAGATTTTACACTTTAAGACATTTTTTTCGAAAACTTAAGACCATAAATCGAATTCTATTCTACACACTGAGAAAACTCATTATAAGAAAATGCCAAGCCCTCAGGGTTTTCCTAAAATTCGCGCCGCTGAAAAAATACTTGTCGCTTTCCATACAAAATAATTTATCAAGGAGCATATTTTTGGTGTGTAATAATTGCGTGTAATAATTGCGATTTAGGCTAAGAGGAGCTGAGCGAGTTCATAGAAGAAGCCAACATGGATTTAACTCAATAAATCGCTCGCGTACACTACACTTTAATCGTCACATCTAAAAAACGTTACTCCCCACCTCGTTTTTCGTCTCTTCTCTTGCCCTTGCTAAAATAATATCAAATATAGAAAAAGTAAATAAACACGTGAGATGATATTAACAAAAGAAATTATAACTGAATGATATAATAATGCGTCCCTTCCGCTTGCTTTCGTCCATGGCGACAGCCGTGAAGGAGACTACATGTCGGGAAATCACTTTCCATGGCGAGAAATCACTGTCAGTAGGGCCTAAGCTCCAATATGTCACGCAGTATGTCACAGTATGTCAGCATTTCTCCAATGTTCACTGTAATATACTTTTTGTTTATTACTTTTTTCCCATCCGTGATCTGATCCGTGATCCGATCCGATCCGATCCGTGATCCGATCCGATCCGATCCGATTCGATCCGTGATCCGATCTGATCCGTGTTTTGTCGACGCCGCCCGTTGACTTACAGTCAAGTAACTCAAATTAAAGCGTTATTTTACTCAGTGTTTCTGGTAAAAAATTTTACTCGAAGTTTTGTGTAATGAGAAAAAAAAGAAGACTTACTCAATCAGAGTAAGTATTTACTCAAATGTTTGAGTAAATTTGAGTCCGGCATTCTTAGTTTACTCAATATATTGAGTTGCTTCAACTTACTATGTTGAGTAAAAAAATCTAACTCATGTTGTGAGTAATCTATCTCAATATATTGAGTAAAATGCTTACTTTACTCAAAAAAGAGTCATCTTTACTCATTATCAAAAATGCTTTTTTGCTGTGTAAGTTCGATTACCGAACTCAATTAAACCAACAGAACTAAATCGATGCGATTAGTGAAATTTTTTTCCGCAAAAGGACAAAACGGCATAAGAATTAATATACATTCAGTTTCATTTAAATCGGAAAGATTTCCCTGTTATATGAACGTGAGGCAGGTGTGAAAACATAAACACATTTCAATGAACTAAAATATTTATTGTTAAAGAAATTCAAAATCGGTAAATTCACAATTAAGAGAGAATGCACAGGAAAATCGAGCAAAACGGAAAATTCGTGGCCACAGACGAAAACCTAACCTACCCTCATTTTAAGTCTATAGAGAGGTACTGACGAGTTTACAAACCTCCTGGGGTTTATTTTCCGAAATACGGTCGATTTTTGGAATTATTTGAGAGTTTTGATTTCGCCCGTCTGACGCCTGAAATTAGCCGCCTCACAAGGGAAAATAGACCGGTCGAAATAACTGCTTCGCGTAACCAAACATGTCAACCTATCGGCAATCTAACACTTAATTTCTATAAAATGGACATCTAGCATCCTATTTACGACAGATTTCCGATTCTGAAGTGTAAAATCAACGCTTGTTAACCGCTTTCTAAATGGCCAGTTGACAAGAGCTCAAGAATGCGAAAAATTAAAACTGAAATCGAGCTTCTGGTTATGGGAATTCTCCGAATTGCCCCAAATTTTAGTTTTGAAGTTTCGAGATATAGTGTTTTAACGTAAATTAAAATTTTGGTTGGGTTTTTTAGCGAGCGCTTCAAAATAAGTCGACCAATTTGAAGAAATTTTGCACTAAGTGACCTCAAATTGACCTCAGAGTGTTTGTTTACATTGACTATTCGCATCGGTTACATTGAAATGAGCGCTCCATATTAACTAATATCCTCATTCCATATTTCATTTGATAATGAATTTGACTTACCACTATATAATGGAGTCGAATAGGTGCAAGGATTATCTTGAAGCGACAGAATGAAGACGAGTTGTTGTCCAAACTAGATCTGATGTAAAAGTTTCAGAAATTCCTTTGTCAAATTTGCCTATAATTATATCTGAATGTAAGAAACTCTGCAGCTCATCAACCAAATGCCTGGGTAAGTTGTTGAGACATCTGTGACACACTTAGATCTGTTTTAGTGTTGGAGTGTTGGAAATGGAGCTGATAAGAGCTCACTCTTTTCTGACTCTTGAGCTGGTAAGACCTGACTGATGCAGGGCGTTATTGTCGATTGCGTGACAGATTTTGAAACACCCTACGGGATAAATCTTGTCTCCGAAAATTCCCCCACCCCAAATCACTTTTCTAATGGTCCATCTTAAAAGATAAAACATCCAAAAAATAATAATCAAGGGTGTATTCACGTAACAATAGCCGTGAAGCGTCTCGGTTGCATATCTGAACAAAACGTGTGCCAGCATCTCCATCATGGTGTTTCGTCCGCAAAATTCCTCAAAGAAAACACATTAATATAACTATTCGTTTCTTTATTTTTCGGTAGGTTAAACGAATTATTTATGTTAGTCCGGGTCGAGAAACAGTCCCTCAGGTGCAATCGAGTGGCAGCTGTTTGGATTTAGCTCTAAAAATCGGCATGTGCTAAAACCAGGAACACCGGAACAAAACCACGGAACGGAACCACCGAAACAACCGGAACCACCGGAACGAAACCACCGAAACCTGCGAAACAACCGAAACAACCTAAACTGTCGGAAAAGAACGAACGGAACCACCAGAACTACCAAAACGAATTCAAATCAAACTCTTGTTAAAGAGAGTTTTTAAAACATTGTTGGCTTTGCATTGTTTTAAGCCGCGCATTGCGCGTAAAGAGAAGACGCTAAATCAGGGACCGCACAGAGGGAGGGGCTGAAGGAGCTTTCGTCCCTCCCCCCCCCCCCCACCCCCCACTTTTTTGCAAAAATAGAATACATTAAACAAAAAATATTTTAACAAAAATAACGAAGCCAAAAATAGCAAAAAATCGTTTATTCGAAAGTGACCAGAGTTACTGGCGAAGACAAACACGCAGATAAATAGACAGAAAGAAGTATTAGTTGTTACAATTATGAAATACGAGCTTCAGATCATTTTATGATGTAGTTTTACTGAAAAGTAAAAGCTATCCCTCCATGACAGGACCGATGTTACCAAGGAGAACTCGCGCGCCGAAAAGGATTGAAATTGGCACTGGAGTGCCAACATATCCTGTGACCGCACAAGACTATTACAAGCCCATATGGTTTGAAGCTTTTGACTTTATGATGAACGCTATTGACCAGCGTTTTGACCAGCCAAGCTTTGATACGTATGCGAAGATTGAGTCTCTCTTAATTAAGACCCTCAATTGGCAGGGCAAATCCGAAGAGCTAAAGTTTATGGAAAAACTGTATAACGATGATAGTAATATTTCAATGTTAACTGCCCAGCTGGAAATATTACAAGTGCTGCTGAAAGATGGTGATTATTCGTGCTTTGACGACATCATAGTGAAAATTAAAGAGCTACCCAACCCAGAACGGGAAATGATAAATAATGGTAATTGAACTGAGTGGAGTGCAATTTGGTCTGAAACCATACGCGTGATTCAGAATCGAACAAGCCGCAGGACAAGCTCGATTTGAAATGACAAGTATGATTTCAGACCAAAATTGCATGACACGAAGTTCAATTACCACTTTATTACAGCCATTTCGAAATCACAGTTTTTTTTTTGTCAATATTAATATTTGCTTATCCATGAAATTTGATAGGTTAGTATTATTTCACTTTCATTTTGATCGGTTACAGAAAGGATGCGATTTAGAGTAAAAAATGATGCGATTTGGGAATAAATTGCACTGTTGAGATCCAATCAGATTGCAAGGATCACCAGTGATTTCAAAATGAATGTAATAAAAGAAGTTATCACGTTATGTGAGCTCATTCTCGTAAATCTGGCAACCGGTGAGGCCGGTGAAAGATCCTTTTCGACTGCTTGGAGGCTAAAAACAGTACCTCTCTATAGACTTAAAATGAGGGAAGGTTAGGTTTTCGACTGTGGCCGCCTTTTGCTCGATTTTCCTGTGCACTTGCTCTTAAGACTGGAAAACATGAACAACACAGTAAGCGATATTAATTGTCTTTCCCTGGGATATCACTGACCGTCCCAGGAGAGTTAATTCGTCATCATTAATATTTTCATAATTAAAAAAAAGGACCAATGTAACTGGATCTGAACGCACGCAACAGTGTATAGCAGACAGTCCGGGATGGTTATCAAATTTGATAACCCAGACCAAAACAAAGAAATAGCCAATCGCTGCTCAGATTCCAGTTCACGTGACATGTTGTTGCTGCAACAATTTTAAATTCAATATGGCGTCCATAGGCCAAAGCAGATCAAGTTTACTGGAATTTGTAATTGTACATTACATTGTTAAAAAGTATTAAACCTGGAATACAGAATTATTTTCCAGTGGTTGATTTCGTCAGAAGTTTCTGTTTTTCATTTACGCTGGGTGCCGGTTCTTCGTATTCTTTGGCTCGTCTCTCAATAAGTCTAGTGAATGTGGCATACAATGAAAGGTAAAAAGGGGACGTTTATTAGCAAAGCGTTTTTATTTAACCAGTTTTTTAATTATTCTCAATCTCAGTCATTTTCATTCACTCTCAGTCTGTGTTTTGCTTTCTTGGCCGACTGAGAAGCTCTCAGATTTTCAGCCCTTGTCTCGGCTACCACGGGTCCAACAATCTGTGTAAAAGAAATATTGACAAAGTATAGTTATTGTAATAATGCTACTCTACTTGTAAATCGCGCTTGTAGAAAACGGTTCTGGCCCCCGAGGGTAAATGAGGCTGAAATTGTATTTGCATTTGCAACGCCAAGCCGCGTGAATTAGTTTGGCTTTGAATATAATTCAAGCTTCTCGCAACATGTAAGACGTTGGAAAATCTAGACTACAGCGCCTAGCGCTCCTTTCTGTCCCATTTCTGAAATAATTAGTGAGAGCCTCCTCTGCACTTCAAAAACATACTTCACCGTACAGGGAATAAAGCCTCCACCGCCAATCCCTTTGTCTGAATTTTTTTCTACTTTTGATGTACATGTACCGGTATCCTCTTTTTTGTTCTTGACTTTCCAGTTATCATTCTGACAAAAATATACAGAAAGCAAATTCATGTAAACGTACCCTCGTAGTTTTGTTTACTTCAAATTGGAAATATTTTCTTCATGATTTTAACCTTCTGCAAATTTCAATTCAAGTGGCTATATTACTAATCGTGAGACTGATACAAAATGATAAACAGAGTTCAATATAAGTCTAAGCAATAAAATCATTGTATTACATCATGTTATTTACATAGAGATATTGAAGCCGGATTTATAAAATGGTGTATATAAATAAACTTAGAGAAACAACAACGATTACATTGGAATGTGGCCAGTTGATTTTGACAGGTCAACATTTGAAGCTTTGATTCACTGTATTTGTTTACTGCGGGCTACACAGGGAGGGTTCGGGTGGCCAAATACCAAAAATATCCTTTTATTGCTGTAATGTCCCAGTCTAGTCAGTCTACCATCACCACTGTAGTCCATTCATAATGTAGCTGCATGGATGCTAAGCTACTAACTACAATCTTGTGTAGCTGAGATGACTGTAGGTGAAAATACAGTGTAGCTTACCCATCTGTTCAAAGTTTGCTCCTCCGTAAAAGGACTCCTTCCTTAAAGTCACACTTCATTCTTTACATGGCAGCATTTTGCTTTGGATCATTCATCCCAATCAAGGATAACAGCCACTCTCATGCCTACAGAAGGAGAATCAGTTAATTATTTAATATATGTACCTAAGATTTCCACTACATTTTGTCATCAATTAGACTGTGTGTAGTGGAGATATCATAAACTTACTGGATGGAAGTCCAAGCAATATACACTGCCATTTAAGTAAGTACTGAACTGCTTGTGGCCATAGCTGATAATGTACAAATCAATTTCAATGATATTACATGTGAGTTCAGTGCAGGGATATATCTGTATTTATTTAATGTCTTATATAACATTTTGCCAAAGGTTTGCTTGCAGTTTTTCAGTTCAGTTTAGTTTACTTTTAAACCAAACAACTACACACGTGTAGATAATTGAATACAATAATTCAGTGTAGGCTGGTATGAGGCCAAGAAACCAAAAGGCTTATAAGACCTGAGCTCTATAGTCACAAAGGAGATAACAAGAATACATTACGTGGGAATGTGTACAATATGAGAGACAGCGAGCCATGCCGAGCCATACGAGCCATCCATGCGCATGATGCGAGCCATCCATGCAAGTCATGCGAGCCATCCATGGGAGTCACGCAAGCCATAAATAGAGACTAAATAACACAGTAATTCATTGAGCAGCAATCACATCAGCCCGTGATTAAATTTACAGCTGAAATCTTCGAAATGGAAACAACTTTCAGCAAGGGTAATACTGGCTCACACTTTGTCAAGTCCCTTACGTGGAGTGATACACAATATTAAATGAAGTTAAGGCCAACATTACTTTAAAAAATTATGCTTGTTGCTGTAAAACTGCATAACTTGTAGGGACAGTGCATCATGTTGGATTAACTAGTGCATAAATTAAACCAGTCATAAATATTTGGAAACACCATCCCCACTTCCTGGGTCTCATCCACTTGTCAAGTCAACAAATTTCCTTTTCGTAATCTGACTTAACTTTCCTGTGTAAGGCTTCCAAGAATATGGATTATAACCCAGAGCAGAACCTGAGGTTCCGCTCTTGAAGCTGTCTCTCTTATGCGATCAAGAATGTCTGACACATGACAGAAAAATCATGGTGGATTTATGAAGTTGAAGTTTCTTTTGGCCTTAGTACCTTCTAATTTGGTGAGCCTGCTACAAAATCGACAAAGGTTTGCTAGTTTCCTTTTATGTTAATCAGATTCCATCAAAATTCCCAATCGCATGGACCAAACCTATACAATCGGGACTGTCACTAGCTTTTTAAGTAGGTAGGTTTGTGCAAAAACTAGCCGAGAAATCCAGCTATTGTGGTAATGTCAATATACTGTTTTTCAATCAAAGAAGCCGGGACTTAACTCGGAATTCCTGATGGAAATCTCTGTCCCTGGCTCTTAATGACAGCCCTGGTTATACAGGACCACAACCAGCATGCTAAGAAACAAAAGTCTGTTTAATTAAAGGAAAGCATTTGCAAAATGACCATAGGTGTCTTTGAAGGAACTCAATTAGTGTTCTTGCAGGTCTTATTCTATTGTATTTTATCCATGTTTATACTTTTACAGTGTATTTACAGTTTTTATAGTCTTACCAAGAGAGCTGACGTAGATGATGTAGATGTATATGTAGATGTAGATGCAATGGAAAAAGATCGTCACAAGGAACGACAGAATGGAGTCAAAAACGGGCAACCCTAAAACATGGAATCCGGAAACTGAAAACTGGAATCCGGAATCCGGAATCCGGAATCCTAAATTCGGAAACTATAATCGGAAAAAAGGAAAAACTTGATTTCACAAAAGGCAAAATTGCCTTACATTACTGAAATCTTTTGAAGAGTTTCGGTTATAGACTTATTGTAGCTAGTCACTAATTCATCTGTACTGAGTTGTAAACGTCATCTGAGCGACTAAAAAGTTTTAACTTTTTTCTGCACGGAGTCTTTCCTTTTCAAAATCACCGTGGGAACAATGATTTCTCATTAGTGGGTAATGATAACTCACATACAAAATTCGTGTGTAACACGCCGACGGATCGAAACGATCACACACACATACAGGACAATTTTATTTTATGGTAATGTTTACACTTGAGAAAAAGTCAACTAAGGAATATTTAAAGTCAAGTAATTTTTTTGATATTTCAAGTAAATTTTTCGGATTTAACGCTTCACACACAAGTAACGGTTTTCCTTCAACATATAACTTAAGTTATATGATTATAGATTGAATTACAGGCTTCGCCCGCCTCAAAGCTCAAGAAACCACAAGTTTCAATTCACTTGAAACTTTCTTGAATCATTTCAATTTTCCGACTAGAATGAGTTCCAAAGTAAAGTGACTTAAGATTTTGCTTAAGCCTTCACACACATATTTCGGAAAAGTAAAACCTTAGCAACTCCTTATAAGTCTTACTTAACAGCCTTGTGTAAGGACTACCATACAAATTTCTAACGCCTGAAATATTATAGAAATAAATAACTGAAATCAAAATGCGTTCTCTGGTTAAAAAGATTAAAACACATAAGCTTTTGGTTATCAGTCTATAGCCTTTAACGAATGAAAAATGTAGTGCGCCAACGGAAATATATACGAAAAAGGTGCAAAAACTTTTTGAGATTAAAAACACAAAAAGAAGTGTAAAAAAAGCTAAAAATGTAAATGAGGTCTAATTACAATAAAATGGAGTATTGCCTAGGCAACGGTTTTGAGTTATTATCCGCGTCGACGATTTCCGTTTGCGCGCTACATTTTTCATTCGTTAAAAGCTATAGACTGATGGCCGAAAGTTTATGTTTTTTTCTTTTTAACCAGAGAACGTTTTTCATTTCAATATGACTTATCCTGATTACAGCTCTATTTTTAACTGAAATCAAGTTTTCTTTTTCCCGGTTATAGTTTCCGGTTTCCGATTTCTGGTTTCCGGATTCCGGATTCCTGATTTTCCGATTCCATGTTTTAGGGTTGCCCGTCAAAAACTAGTTTGGAGTTGTTATTATTGTTCTCTTCAGGCAATAATGAGCTTAAGAAGTCTTAAGTTTAACCTTAAATATAAGCCACCATCATTTCAAAGTGTAGTGAAAAGAAGATATAGTCAATTTCTCAACATTGTTCGAATAATAAACAGACACTGATAAACAACAACGCCGAAGACTCAAAATGACGGTTAGTAACTGAATTAGACCGTAAATCAAGACCACCTCATGCACTTTTTCCCAGCAGTTTGCATTCGGACAAGCAACGGTTACATCGAAAGAAAATAGTTTGAAGATTAGCTGCGTAATTTTTTGGACTGCGGCAAAATTAGTCTCATGACCTAAACGTAAAGGCAAAGTTGAAAAACATACCTCTTTTGAACGTGTTATTCCAACCACCCTGTCACTTCTCGGGCAAAATTTTCTCATCCATCAGTGCATAACTAACGCCATCTTTACAACACTTGAAGAACAGAGCCTTTTCAATAATTCCCAATAGAATTATGGGTACCTAAGACCCGCAATACCGAATAAAAGGCGAATAACACGAGAGGGGGACGAAAATCTTCGATTTCGGAAACGGCGGCCATGTTGTGTCGTCAGATGGTTATCAAATTTGATAACCATCCCGGACTTGCAGATACAAAATAGTCATTACTAGCGCTAAAAGCGTTCTCATTACCTCAAAGTAAATTTCTATTACATTTGTAAAATTACAACCGGCGTTTGTTAAAGCTGCTGCACAACACACGCAATATAAGAGCACATGTTGTAGCCTTTGACCATCGCTTAGAGAATTGTTAGTTTCACGCTGGGTTTCACGCCTTTTGTTCTCTCCGACATCTTGCCCGTGTACTCGGGTTTGAAGTTGATCGGGCATGAAGCCAACCTTGTTTGAAACCAGTTGAAACTGGTTTTATATTTGATTCTTAAAGCGTTCTATTTTCGAATCTATTGTTAAAGTGTTTGATTTCCGAACCTCAAGCATTTTAAGGCACGGCTCATTCCTGGGTTAAGACCCCCCGCGAAGTTACAACGAAGCTTCTGTAACAGCTATGTTGTTTGAACTCCCAGAGTTGCCAAAAAGTCAAGCTACGAGCATTGTAGTAGCCTTAAGACCATTAAGGCGTACATTTGCTGGTCACGTGTTTAATAACGTCATAATCGTGCTCGGAGTGTCTTTTTTAATGGGCCAAGAATGGTCCGTTGTCACTAGGAACTAAATGTGCTCACTTTTGTTCATCAGGTGGACACTATTATTCGTATTAAAAAGTTGTTAAGGTAGAGAGGACCAAGCTCTCTGCCAGGTGTTTCCTCACATGAAAAGGGGCTAGATTTTTAAGCCTGCGCAGTACAGACGATGTCCCTTACGATGAACCTAACACATGATCTACATGCGTCTTCCAGGTCAAGTACTGGTCCACGTGTACATCCAATAGCTTTGTGCAAGAAATCCGTTTTAGTGGAGTATCGCCACAAGCGATAGATAGCTTTCTTTCTTCTAAACTGTGATATCGTGCCATCTGTGGGGTGTAAATAAGCATCCAGTTTGTCTTGGAGGAATTCAAGGCCATATTGCAACTCTTAGAATAGTCCCTCAGGCTTGTAACTGCTTTATTAATGTGATTTGCTGAAGAATCGAGATCACATGGTTTCGAGTGGATGTAACACGTCGCATCGTCAACATATTGATAACATTCACACTGTAGCTCACTCTTGAGGTCGGCGACATAGAGGTTGAAAATAACCGGACCCAGAATTGAACCGTGAGGAACGCTGAATTCCACTGTTGCCAAATCGGACTTCTTGTCATCAATTTGCACCAGCTGTCTCCTATGAGTTAGATAATCAATCATCCACAGTAAAAAGTATTTCGAGAACTCTAAGCTGTGCATCTTAGAGATCACCGACCTAAATTGGACGGTATCAAAAGCCTTGCTATAATCTGCGCAGACCATCAGTGTTACTTCTCCTCTGCTTGATGCCCGTATTAGAGCGTCGCGGATCCCCGGTAGGACAGTAGCTGTTGAATGACCTTTCCAGAGTCCTAATACTGTAGGACCATTAACGCTTCCTCATTGATGTAAACAATGAGCTGGTTGAGCACCAAGCGCTCGAACACTTTAGATAGTGTCGGTAGAATCGAGACCGGACGGTAATCAGCGTCAGACAAGGGTTCATCAACTTTAGGAATAGGGGAGATTCGTGCTATCTTCCAAAGTTTGGGAAAACTTGATGTTGCAGTACAGTGGTTGATTATTTATGTTAAAGAGCCCGATATATGTTCCTTGGCCAGTTTTACAAATTTCACCGGAATCTGATCTGTACCAGTTGACGTATCGGAGCGAAGTTTATCAATCTCTTTCTCCACTTCCATTGGGGAGACACAGTGCAGGTCTATTAGATCTGATCTTTTATCTGGTTTGGTGCCTAGTGTTCTCTCGTTTGTATTTAAGAAGAACATGTTAAGTTTATCCGGGTCCGCCTGAGGAGGTTTAGGATTAGGGTGGAGGATACGATGTACTACTCTCCACACATCCTTTGGTCGCTTGGATAGAGAGCATTGATAACAAATAGCCGTTTAGACTTATTAATCACAGATTTAATCCTATTGCGTACATCTCTAAAAGCAACCCAGGAGTTATCATCACTGTCCTCTTTATGAGCCTCATGACTTGATTTATATCGCACCGCTTGCAGGTTGCGTATCTCATCCGAGTTCATCCACGGTGCAGGTGGGCGTGTCACTTTAATCCTTTTAAGGGGTGCGTGTCTGTCAATGCACTCGCCGAATAGCTTATTAAAGCCTTGCATCATATCGTCTGGTGAATCCAAGCCGTATACAACTGACTGAGGGAAGGTAGCACAGTCCTTAACAAACTCTTCCGCATTCAAAGTTTTCTCCAATCTAACCCATTTATACCGCGGCTGATAGCGAGGCACGCGCACATTAACGCACGCAAATATGCCCTCATGATTACTAATTGCCCACCTAGGTATTACATCCGTGGCAGTAATACAACGGCGATGACTTGCCACAATGTGATCAATATATGTTTCAGACGTTCGCGTGATACGAGTTGGCTTGGTCACGTGTTGATGGCAACCAAAAGCATCAAGAATGGACTGATACTGGTTTGCATAGCTATCCGAATGTTTTAACATATCGATGTTTGTATCGCCAATTAACAGGAGCAATCCGTCCCAGGAGACAGTAAGATGAGCCAACAATGTCTCAAAAGCGTCCAGCCAATCCGACGGGCTCAATCCGATACGCTCCGATCTATAGATGACTCCGATCAGGCCTTGCTATACTTATTGCGTCCTGGAACTTCGATCCATAAGTGTTCCATCTCCGGTTGAAGTTGATCCTTTATTTATTAATCCTTTATTAGAAATTAAGGTCAACAATTCAGAAAAGATTCATGTACAGAGTAATTACACGGTGATAAAACGATGCTTTTGATGGACATTATATGTCATCGGAGTGGCCATTTTCAATTTTCGTAGTAGGTCACGTGACCTACAGTTTGAAGAATTTCAATCAGAAACACATTTAAGTTATCAAGGTCTATATCACTGCCAAGTTTAGTGTTCTTTCGGTAAATTTCTGGGGAGTTGTGGTTGTCTTTAGATTTTTCCTGAATTTGGCTCGAAACATGCCTTAACCCTTTGACGCCCAGTGTACGATATATCGTATACCGACGCAGCACCACAGTTTCTTTAGAAACTTAATCCCCTTTATGGATTTGTACAACAGACAGGCCCACCGCTTTTAAGATTGCCCACGTTCTCAAATTTAGACCTGATTATTATGGTCTGTTTATAGTGTCAACCAGTAACTGTTTTACGCTTTAAGAGCCAATACACTGGGAATAACCGTCGTTTTCCGTTCCATATCATTATTTGTTTTCAAGCAAAACCAAAAATGACGGCTTTATGTGCCCTGGAGCAAAGCTAAAAAACACACATCTTTGCAAACCTTTATCTCATGACTAAGCATCTATCGGCAATTTTGCCTCTCACGCCTACAACGAATCGAGTATCAGCCATTTGATTCGAGAAACTTTTGAAAGCCTCTGCCTTTCGCTTTTGGGGCCTGGATTGCATTCTGGGATATTTGGATACCACAGCGATATAGAAGTCCCGCCATCTTCATTTTGAAGATTTTTTATAAGTATCAAGCCATCCGGACCTCCTAGCAACATATGGTACGCGTTGTGTTCTTTGTAAGTTAAATCTCGCCAAAATTACCTTGCCTAGGTCCAAGAATCCATCACAGAACGGCTAGAGAGACGAACTTCACTTCTGAGCTGCCATGACTCGACACGACCACTTTTGGCGTCCCTCACCTCTGGCTTCGTTCAGAAATTTGCTTGTACTCTCCATCCCAGCTTAATGAGGCCAGCCTGGGAGCTTCTACAGTGAAAAATGGCTCGAAAACACACTCATAAACCGAGTACCTACCGATTACAACTCATTACTGTCGCGAGCAAAACGACAACGGTTCAAATTGGTGACGTCACAATAAATCTTGAGTCCTCGGTATTTCAGAGCAGCAAACGTCTTAAGGGAGACCTTCATATAGGACATCTAGATCAATTATTTGCATCGAGAAAATTGCCCAAAGAGTTCAAAAAATTTGGGTCTTAAAGGGTTAATATGCTTGAGACGTTCGGTTGTGTTCGATTGGCAAAACGTTTGGGTGATTTCGATTACGTTCGATTACCGCACCCACTACTGAACGTCCGATTGTCTTCGCCTGGCCTAGTTTCCAAGCGTGCTATACCAGCTCACTCTTGGCCAATTTGCATAACTGAAAAAAAAAATGCGTGTCAATCCCAGCTTGAACGTTTTTACTAAGACAAAAAAAAAAAACCAAAAAAAAAAAAAAGAGTGGAGTTTATTGCAATGAATTTTTGAAGGATATCGAAAGTGCCTATTGGGCTGGTCAATACGTGATTCATAATCGCTACAGGTGGCTATGAGGGTAGGTGCCCATCATTAGAAATTCAGTGCGCTTTAATTTTATTTCATTAATATTGATTTCATTTTAATATTTACCACAGCTTGTTTGAGTTGAAGGTTTTTCCCCAGATCTACCCCGCTACCCCCAATTTTCAGAACTTACACACAGACACTTCTTTTTCATCTACTTTTAATATAAGCTTCTTAGCGCAGCTCCGGCGCGCACGGAGCACCACGGTAACAAAATATGGTAACTCATCTGTGCGAGAAAATTTGGTTATGACGTTACCATACGATCGTACGTCTGCCCCTCTATGTAAGACAATTGTAAAGTCACACCGGAGATTGGCAGAAATCAGAAAAAAAAACAGAATACAAGAAGATAGAAACGTATGATCTTTAGCGATATCGGAATTATTTTTTTTAAAGCTTGAAATTTATTGAAGACAGAAATTCAAACTGGACGGCGAAAAAATCCGATCAAGTGCATGTGCAGGTCTTAAATCTGACAGAAAGTTGTCAGAATTCTGTCGAGAAAATGTCAAAAACTACCGATTTTCACGCTTTATTTGAAAAAGGTTAACTTCCAGATCTTTGTCCAAAGATTGTAAACAACAAAATTTTCACCATGTAACGTGATTAATTCTCGATTTTATATGTTTGAACCGGTAAGAATCAGCGTTAGGATGTCTTGGTGGGCTTTGGTCATTTTTATAGTTAGCTGGTCTGTTAGGGAAATTGTTTGCAATTAAATTGAAGAAGGCAGAAACGCAAGCTCGAGGGGGAAAAACGATCAAGTGCATGTGCATGTCTCAAAATCAAACAGAAAGTTGTCAAAAAGTTGTCAAGAAAATGTCAAAAACTATCGTGCCTCACACTTCATTGAAAAAGTTAAGATCTAAAGCCCCGGCTAAACGGGAAATGTTTCGTGACCAAACATCATCAAGCATTGTTTGGTAGCCAAACATTTTACCTTTGGCCACCTTGTTTAGTCTTGTTTAATCGTGCTTGATTGAGTTTTATAGTGTTTGATAGCCGTTTGGCCAGGGCTTCAAACAACAACATGTTTGGACACTTAACAATGTTTGATGATGATTGTTTACCAAACGTTTCCCGTTAAGGCCGTAAAGAATGGATTTCGTCGTCTACCTTGATTCATTCCCGAGTTTTTGTTTTGTTTTGTTTGAACCGGCCGGGGGAGCAGCTGCGAGGCCTGGAACCGAGGGTACATGATCGCCCCTGTCAAGGAATTCGGCGGAACGAGAATAAGCACTAATTTATTTGAAAACAAACAAACAAACATGGCTGCCGATGCCAAGCATCCATAATGCAAGGTTTCTCCATTTTTCGACCGTTGGTATGTCATTTGCTACGTGTGAGACTACATGGGTTAATCTAAGGTATTGTGGTTGAGGACCCTGCTTAAATCTAGTGTAGAAAGCCTGTAAAAGTCGGTGAAAATAGTTCATACCAGTTTTATATCCCGCGTATTATCACTTTATCGTACGTAACTTAAAAAGAAAATCTCTTTCATCCGATCACTGAATAGGGCGAGAATTTCCTTTTCGGTAACTGGGGAGGATCATAACTTTTTAGGGCCTTCTGTTAAGCAGATTAAGGAAATCTACGTACATGAATACGCTGATCGATCGACTTGCTCTAGCTAAATCAACAGGCATTTTATAATGTTTAGTCCACATATGTAGCTATAAAGTGGTCGGTTATGATAAATTGGTAATCATGTCAATACAGTCAATGCGTTATATCTTTTTATTGACTTGGTAATGAGCACAGATGTACGTTATTTTTTCCCTGTTTATAAATTAAACAGAAAGGTGAAATAAATTTATGCACCTTCGACACCTCAGTGGAGATAACTTTCGGGGAGTAGTATTCAGTATTGAGTAATTGAAATACGCCACGTAGTTGTGATGGTTCTTTCTTTCAAGAGTAAAGGGAAAATGGCCTGCTTTCAGAGACTACTGGTGGCTTACTTTAACTGCCGTTGGCAGCAGACACTTTTGCAATCAGAAAAGTCATCACTGAATCTTCAAAGGAACATTTGATCCCTTCCCAAATGGCATCTGACACCTTCCCTAAAGCCCTTGAAAACCTATAAGTTTTAGCAACGTAGGTTCTCTGACTGATGGCATTAAACAGCAAATGAGTTTGTACTGTACCAGACTGTTATAGTTAAAATCATTTACCGGTTACATGAAAGACTAGAAACATTTATTGAAGAAATGTAATGATCTCCATGTTCTTTTGTCTTTGCTTGTTCAAGGACTTTTCAAAGAAATGCCATTTATCGTGAGACTTTTTGGGAAAAGCCCGAAAACAACAGTTTATCTTCCCAGCAATACTACAGACAAGTGGTTAACTGTACAAGTTCCTGTTTGTGTGTAAAGATCCTGGCCTTCTCATCCTCTCGGGAGGAAATACAACAACATAAACACCAAAAGACTGTGGTGTTAACACAAAATTCATTTCAGAGTTTACGTTGGTCAAAATGGTGTGGTGGTAGTGGTTTTGAGAGTGGTGGAAGAGACGGACATCCATCCCAATTTGGATAACTTGGAGACAAGTAGTCTCTTTGGACTAGAAGTCATCGTTTCAAGTATTTTAAAGTATCTTGACGTAAAATGCAAGGCAAGCAAATCAGTACTGGTAATTAATTCATCAAGCCTGTTAGTTTGGACTTTTCCGCAAAATCATTTCAAAAGAATTCCATATCAGCAGGAAATAGTTAACTCCACTAACAATCACGGATGTTAATTAAATTGACGTATTCAACAACACCATACAAGCTTAAGAAAAAGGTTTTAATAGATACAATTTCATTTTACATGAGCTTACTGAAGCAGTTTAGCTTACGTATACGCTTGTGATACAAATCTGTCCCAAGAGGAAATTAAGAGCTTTCGGAATGTCAATCACACAGCATGTAACTTCCACAACGGATAAAAACCCTCCAGCATGGTTTTTAACGCGCTTTAATGGACATAGAGGTTGTTCCGGTTCTTGAAAATCGATTCTCGAATGCGGTACTTGAAAAGCGGTTGAACTAAAATACCGCAACAAATAAAAGAACGTTACAAAGTAAACTAGAACGAGGCGGAAAATTCCGCAAAAACGACATTTACATTCGTTGGTAGCTGGGTGATTAAGCTGCATTCGAACTGCGATAGAAGTGAAAGACTGCACTAGGGCGAAACTGCTCTCGGACTAACGAAACTGCTTGTAAAAGCGAAACGCGAAAAGAGAAACTGAAAATGATTACACGAGCTTAAATACTAGAAGACGAATACATTACAATAAATTACTGGACTGACACGCTGAAATACATTCCGCACGCAAAACAAAACTAACGAATATTCGTAAAAGGAGAAGGACAATAAATACTAAGAGGCGTTGAGTTCTTTACACAGCGATATAACATAACGTTACTCAATACATGGACTCACTCAATCGTGAATGGTCCGTGTTCTAAACGATTAAGGGCCTGAGAGCGAGGTTTTCAAATTTATCGATTGGAAAAAATTGTTTCCACTGCATGAAAGAGCATCTCAAAAATGGTCACCTAACCAACTTTGACGCTGTTCAATTGTGAAAATTAGACACTTTGAATGGTTTGGAAAGACACTTTACGAAATAAAGACATTTGTATGGGATTTTTTAAAGTTTTAAACGCATGTTAATTGGGCGGCTTTTGAACTAAGCATACGTTAAGTTGCTGAAACTGCTTATTTTGAGATCCCCTTTCATGTGAGAATCGATTTAGTTCAGTTTCATTGATTTTAAATGAAGTTTGGATTCGTTCCCAGGCCCTTACTCGTTTAGAACATGGCCCATTGGGAGTTACAAACCAAACGGAAAACTCTCCTTCCGTCTTTGTTGGATCGTGTGCCCGTAGTTGCTTTATTAATTCCTCACGATGTGCTGAATTAAAATTCCAAAATCGGAAATTTCAAACTGGAGCAATTATAAATCAGTCAGTTCCAATAAACTCACTGCTACATTAAGGCATAACACATCTCCGAACAAGTTCTCCACGGCAGGGCGGACGTGACCAGAAAGTTCAGTTACTTTCGCGCATGCTCATTAGGACTCTCGGATGATTGACAGATTTCTTCACTGGGGCGATCATGAGGAGGCGAAAAGCACCAAGATCAAAGATAGCTGCTGTATATTTTTAATCAAAACGGCTTAAGTCCTTATATAACATAGAGGAACATGGAAGGCAAAATTAGTGAATTCTTTTTTATCGAAAGCGAGGACCGCTTGAACAGCCGCTTCGACATTAAATTGGTTTCATCTTTTTGAACACAATTACTTCATCGCCTCGTTTAAAATTTTTCTTAAACAGGTTTTATTCGCTGCAAAATGTACTTAGACGAAGTTATTGTGCGGATATTAATTTAAATGATGCATAGCAACCAAGAGCTTTCACCGCAGTTTCCGAATCTGAAGAAAAGGGAGGGTAAGGAATGAAAGTGCTACTTGAGAAAATAACGTCAGAGATTCATATCGCACTAAACTTGGTAACCAGGTAGCAGGATCATGACAAATTAATGGCCGTCGAAAACTGTAGAGCTTTTGGACGTACAAAATACCGTTTTCCTTTCACGTTTGACAATCTCCTTCGAAAATGTTGCACTTTAAGAAGAGCACTGTCAGTTATGCGAATAAAATGGTACAGTTTGCTGCCCTATTTCCCGGACACCCCTATTTCTGGACACTTATATATTAGACTTTACGATTCCGTATTGCTTTGTAAAAACGAAACAAATCCGAACGATACGTTTCAAAGACTTATCGACTAGTCTGCTTTCGTTTGGTCTTTTCTTGGCCGAGCTAGGCGGGAAGATTTTTTTTTCATCGAGGTAAGTCTGCCTCGCAAAATGCGCGATAGTTTGTATTTGTTTTCCGACATAAGTGAAACTAAAACGGGACAAGGTTTTTCAGCATATAATAATTTTCCGATTGCGGTTTCGTATCTCCGAGCAAGACTACTAAAAAATCTTACTGCATTTTTGGCGAGATGTGCCTATTAAAAGTAATTTCGGACACCTAACGATAGCCGAAAACTATAGCATTTTTTAAATGAGGAAATTCATGGAATAGTTGTTGATTAACAAGTGTTTTTATTACTATCTCCCCTAATTTAAGGTTACCTGTTTTGGCACTGATTAAACTTCTTCCTCTTTCATCGTTTCCAGCTGGTGAAACATTGTTTATTTTACGTAAATCTTACTCCTTTAGTTCAATAACTGATAACTGCAGCTATTTCCGTGCCCTCTCTTGTAATTTCTCAGTAATATCAAACTCCGCCTTTAAAAAGTGTGAATGATATATGAAATAAATCATATATAACTGCGGAAGAGAAATGAAATGAAGAAATGATCATCGCAGTTGTGAACGCAATTTATTCAATTGCATAAACAAGCTTGGAAACAATTCAGGACTTCAACGGGGTTTGAACCCGTGACCTCGCGATACCGGTGCGATGCTCTACCAACTGAGCCATGAAGCCACTGACGTTGGGAGCAGGTCACTTATGGGTTAATATGTTCCCGTGATTGAAGTGAGTGTTAATGACATACAAAATAAATCATCTATGAACTACGGAAATGAAATGAAATAAATAAATGATCCTCGCAGTTGTGAACGCAATTTATGCAATTGCGAAAAGAAGCCTGAAAAAAATTCAGGTCTTCAACGGCGTTTGAACCAGTGACCTCGCGATACTGGTGCGATGCTGTATCAACTGAACCATGAAGCCATTGACGTTGGGAGCAGGTTGAATTCCGTTGAAGTCCTGAATTTTTTTCGGTCTTCTTTACGCAATTGCATAAATTGCGAGGATCATTTCTTCATTTCATTTCATTTCCGCAGTTCATATATGATTTATTTCATATATCATTCACACTCATTTCTTTCACAGGAACTTATGAACCCAACGTCAGTGATTTCATAGCTCAGTTGGTAGAGCATCGCACCGGTATCGCGAGGTCACGGGTTCAAGAGAAGAAAAAACCGACTGCCAGTTTTCCATATATTGAATTCGTTCTAGCCTGGAACCAGGCTCCGCAGTGGGGTAACTAAGTGAAAAGAAAGAAAAAGGCGAAAAGAAACGGCGAGCCGAGTGGGGTACACGCATTACAGTTCCCCACTCGGGTCGCTTCGCTCGCCAATGTTTTTTCGTCTCTTTCCTTCTTTTCGCTCGTTACCCCACTGCGGAGTCTGGTCCCAGGCTAAATTCGTTCTGACCATGGGGTTAAAAAATGTCGTTGACGGCTGTCAAAAATCTATCAAAATGGTCATCACTAAAACTTTTAAAGCATGCAATAAAAAAAATATCAGTTTAAGGACAAAAAGGTTGGCTAAAAGCATGTTCAAATCAGCAGCCTAACAGTTTAATACATGTTTGGCGGCAGTGTAGACAACCTTAATATTCCGAACAGTGGTTAGCGTCTCGCCGTTAAAAGAAAGTTCGCAAGCAGAGAGGATAAATTCGTTCGACGCTATCGGCTATTTCAAACCAAACAGTTGATAAATAAGTCTTTTACCAAAGCTGATCACTGGTGAGGTGATATAAACATGACTTGACAACAAACTTCATAATTTAGCCAATGGGAATTTCCCGTTGCTGGAGGAACGGGAAATTCGCAACGAATTTAAGATATGCAAAGCGGACAGTCCGTATTTTTAGTGTCTCTCCCCAGTCTCGCTCTACGCTTTCACTCTCGCTCCGAACCTTTCACTTGACGAGACCTCGCATTTCGCATTCGACCAACGCAAAAATACGGCTGTTTTGCAGGGAGCATTTACCTCGTAACGATCGTCCGAAGTTAGGGCAACCTGTCCGGAATAGACCATTTTACAGTTGTCGGTGAAAGCGAGGCTGGGGGTGACCTTGCTTTGATACAAACCTACCTACTTTTCGTATGTAAATCATGTTTTTCTTATGCTAACAAGTGTTTAATCAGCATAATTTCCATAAGAAAAGCAGGTAGGTTTGTATCAAAACAAGGTCACCCCTAGCCTCGCATTCAATCAAAGGCCAGGGTACTGTGCAAAGAACTGTAAAATGGTCTATTGGGGTATTTCGCGTAGTCTTTCTACAATTACAAAGAAACCAATAAGTTTCAAGCGATGAAACTTCACGCCCTAATTAGTAGCAGTAGAAGCTACATTGTGGTTAAATTTTAGCTCGTGAGTGCTGCTTTGATGAGGTAAGATATTATAGTTTTGCAAAAAGTGTCCGGAAATAGGGCAAACTAAGTGAGAACTTGGTCGTAGTGGCACTTAAATCTTGTGTTCTCTTATACAAAAGGGTTGTAAAGAGCTATCTTTGTTCATTCTTTGTCGTTTGCTTTCTACCTTTATTTTTTATTTAGAATTTCCTTACACTGTTGTATTTTTGATTCTAGATTATTGGAAATAATTCACTGTCACTGTTATTCTGTTGTAGTAATTATATGCCTTTTTCAAATGCCTCTGAATCGCGTCAAATGTCATTGCATTCTTTATATTCCAGTTGTTGCTTTAAAAGATCAACTGTCTGTCGGTACCCCCGGAGTTTCTTCTTCAATTCTTCAATTCAAAACAGCGCTTGTTTTTAAGGGTTTTTTTTTTTTTTTGTACTAGAAAAGCAATTAGAGTCCTATAAAGCTAATGCAGTTCAAATTTCATTTAATGTTTTCTAAAGTCACCTAGAATGACCTTAATAAGCCTAAAGTTGCGTAGGTGCCCGGTAGTAGATGTTTATATTTCCATCCTGTTATCGTCTATTTGCAGATAAACCGAGAGTTGTGACTCCACTAGCAGTTGTTCGAACAGTACCAGACCATTATGTATCGTGTTCATCCGAAGGAACGCCTCCCATCAGCATGTCATTGATAAAGTCATCTACAATCTTAGCTCACGGGACAGGAACAGTACGGAGCAATTTAGACAAGACTGGAAACTACACCTGCATGGCTAAGAATAAATATGGCGTTGACACAGTGGATTTCACAGTTACTGTGCTTGGTAAGATTATACGTGATCTATTTCGCATTAGCTACTATACAGTTTCTTTTAAATTTGTACTCCTAGCCCCAGCTAATCCTTCTACAAGTATTAGGCGGTTTGTATGAAATTCAGTTCCAGTCATGTTAAATCCAGACTCTCGATGATATAAGGCTTTGAATCCTTTATTTACAATCAATAGTTACTCTTACATTAATAACTAATAATCCCCCATTGCAGTTTCTTTTTTTTGGGCGGGGGGGTTAGGGGCGGTAAGGGGGGTGGTGGGTGTGGGTTATTGCTCTTGAACATGTGCGAGCACAGGTTAATAGATATGTCTTGCTAAATTTGCCTAAAATGGGAAATCTTGTTTGTTTTTTATTTTTGTGGACAGCTTAACCTAGTACCTTATTTTCCATGAGTATATATCCATTAATGGAGCATTTAACAATTATTCTACAAGGAAGCGCTGGATATAAAGTGATAAATAACCAACGAGGCGCGTAGCGCCGCGTTGGTTAAAATAAATTCATATCCAGCAAGCCCGAGTAGAATAATTGTTTTATTAAAACTCTACAACGATACGCATAGTTGAGAATCTGAACCAAAAAAATGAGAGAAAGGAACTCAAAGAAAGAGAAAACCGAAAAAAGGAAACATTTGTCCACCACATGACTAATCAAAAAGGACGCGAAAACCTTTTGGTATGTTGCAAAGTTTCTCAGTTGAATGAATCCAATGAAACTGTCTGAGAACAACGTGGAAGCTTCACCTTTCGGTCATTTTGAAAAAAAAGTACTGAGTTTACTTGCTCTAAACTGTTGTAACGGTCAGTACTCTCGTAAAAACTATTCAATTGTTGCTCAAAGTAGGGGGAACAGCTTTCATGTAGATGTACGAGCCGAAGGAAAGCGAATTTGTAGTCTATCAAAACAACGAACCATCTTCATCAGCTTATTTTAATGGACTGGAACATTGTCTCACCAAAAATGGTCGGAAACGAGATATACGAGGGATAAGCAAGACAAATGTCCAGGTTATATTTCAAGAAATGGCTTCTTAACGGAAATTAATTTGTCTGATGCGTGGCACAAAAACTGGCCCGCGGCCGAACAGTAAACCAAGAACAAGAGAAGAGCGATTTTTCTCGTTCTCTCAAAATATCGTATTTGTAAGGATCGAAAGTTTAAAGCTGATGATTGATACGTTGCGTCGATTGCAGGTAAAAGAACATTTTAACTTGTGTTAATTTTTCGTTTTTTTTTTTTTTTTTTTTTTTTTTTAATGCCAATCGCTGGAAAGATTTCCAGCAGTGAATGCTGCTGTAGACTTTGCTGAAGGAAGTGGTTGTTCACTTTGTTTTAAATAGACTGGCTCATGAGCAAGTTAATAAGTAAGTGAGAACTTTATTTAGGTGTCAATGTATTTAGCCCATGAGGGCTAATTGGGGACACAATACTAACTATATTTACAAATTGACATTAAAAGTACAATAAAAATTCTAAACTGCTGGAAACCTAAGCTAGTAAAAGTAGAAATGTGTACTTAGAGCAAGATAGAACATTGTTCTTATGGAAAATACATATTGTCCTAAGAAATGCATTAATTTAAAAATTCTAAAATTCTATTATTATGTTAAAAATTTAAATTCTAAGATTCCTTATCTCTTACTTATGTGTTGAATACCACTCCCGGAGAAAACAAAAGTAGATAAACCATGCCTTTTATTTAGGGTGCAAAATTTACGGGCTGCACAAGTTGCAGCAGTTGCTGTTGGTACTTTATTACCCCGAAAGGTCCACACATCTGAAGTCGGTACAAGTTGTTGCTGAAAACATTTATCCTTTTCATTTAGTTAAGTTATTTAACTGTCGAGTTATTTCAGTACATGAAAGTGTGTTTCGCTATAAGCTGAACATCAACCGCTTGGAATTTTTTTCTTCAGTTTTTAATAATAATGGATATACCATTAAAGGAGCAGGGTGTCACTCTCGTTTAACAAAAATTATTTATTTATTTACTTATTTAACAAGTCACTTACTTGAAATCAACTATCAGGATAAAAAAAAAAAACAAAAACAAAAACCAAAAAAAAAAAGATGAACCTAGAGCGAGAGAAAAAGTTATATTACCTAACCTCCGTACATTAACTTGTCGTGGATAATGTCTATCAAAGACAACGTAGTTAACGAAACTGTCATGCGATCTTGTTGCGCCTTCGCTGAAATTCTATCATGGCAAGAAATGAGGGACGCGCGTGCGCAGTTCGTAGCGACACTTAGAAAAATCACGCTAAAAACATGGCGAGCATAAATAGAGAGACTTGAGTGAAGAAAATTAAAATTTTTGACATACCTCTCTAAGCTTTTTACTTTTCCACTGGTTTCAATCTGATCCTGTTTATTGACATCGATAGTCGTTCTTTGACACAATAATTGGTCACTTTCCAGCTTTATCCGCCACGGTTTTGAACTTTGAAGTTAAGCTTTCTTGTTTGGTAAGAGAAGTATGGCGGAATGCCTTTTCCAGCTGAATCGCCGTCGAAAAGTCTAACTTTGCAAGCCCGTGCCGCAACGAATTCCCTGGTTTCAATCTGGTCCTGTTTATTGACATCGATAGTCGTTCTTTGACACAATAATTAGTCACTTTCCAGTTTTATCCGCCACGGTTTTGAACTTTGAAGTAGAGCTTTCTTCTTTGGTAAGAAAAGTATGGCGGAATGCCTTTTCCAGCTGCAAATCGCCTTCGAAAAATCTAACTTTGCAAGCCCGTGCCGGAACGAATTCCCTGGTTTCAATCAGAAATATTGTTCCAAAACAATGTAGTTGACGTCGATGGAACTGTTTTTCTATCACAGTTTCGGTCCACCACGGTAATCAGCATTGAAGATGGACTTTTTTCAAGTCTACTTGGATGAAGGTAAGTCTTCATAGAAGCGCCATGAGTGCTGTGAACGGCACAAGTTCAAAGTTTTCGCAGGTTCGAAGTAGCGCCGGCCATTTTGTTAAATCATTCTTCTCTTTCCCATGCTTTTTACGGATAGAAATCCTCGGTAAAAGACTGAGAAAGACAACAAATCCTTGCGGCGAGATAGCGTGAAAATTAAACAGGAGGAAATCAAATTATCAATTCGCCGTGATCGTTCGAAGTACTGTACATTTCATAAGCCAAGGATGTCCGATATTTCACCAAAACAGCCAAAAATCGATTTACTTATTAGTGGAAATTTTCCAGATAACAAACATTCTCTATTATCTTTATTTCTTTGCTGTTGCAGACAACCGTAGATTACTCGACAGGGCCGCCATCTTTTTTTTTATTATGATGAAGGGCCTGCAAATTTCTATAGCAACGATCATCCAATAGCATCTCGCGAAAGAAAGAAAGTAATTGACAGCTCTCTAGACTGCTCTGAAGTGACGCCGCCCCCTCATGTCCCTCATTTCTTGCCATGGCCGACTAAATAAAACCTGGCCTCAGGCGAAGAGGATCGTTAGTGAACATAAGTGAGACGTCCATTGTACAGTACAAATACCTTATTAGCCGTTTAGATTTAGGAGGGCAAGACGATTGTAAATGTTCCACCACTGAACAACTTAAGCCTCCGCTAAGAGATGTATTATTCAACTTGAGGCAAAAAGGAACATTGAGCAGTAGTGACTCCTTGACTACCAGTGACCGAAACAGCGTGACACAGGTTGTTTATTATTTACATTACGAAACTGATGGGCCCACGTACTGGGGTAGATTTTGGAACTTTTTTCCAAGGTTCACGGAATAACCAAATGGCTTTCTGGTGCATGTTAAAGTTTTTACTGTATACAGTCAGAAACATTCCATAGAACCATGCAACGGAGTGTTTTTCTTTTTTAATTTATTATTATTATTATTATTATTATTATTATTATTATTACTATTATTATTATTATTATTTGTTTTGGTGTTGGTGTTAGTGTTGGTATTTTTGTCGTTTTTGCTTTGTTTTGCTCTGTTTTGAAATTGCACTACTGATATATGACACTTTTTTCAACTTTTTTTGTATCGTCGCAACGAATTTTAATTTTGTAACTCGAGTATTGGAAAACGGTGTGAAGTGGCAGCCACCATCCTGTCAGACACTCTTCTTTATACGGCAAGACTTAAGAACCTGTACAGTATTTGCACATAGTACAAAAAAAGACGTTGAGAAAGTTGAACAGAAAGCGTAATTTTAGAGATAAATTTGAATTTATATTGGGATGCCCTTCGAACAGATTAATTAGATATCGTAGCAATTTCGCGTGCGTGCCACGACCTTCGCTTCGTGTACAGTAAATACAGAGATCGTGTGCTGGATTTTAATGGGCACTTAAGTGACGTTTAATTAACAAAAATCACTGACAATTTGTGATTACAATAGCACACTGATATGACGTAATTGTAAATCACTATGACATTTTCAACTCAGGAAAAAATAGGTGGGGGCAAACACACTCTGTGGCAAACCCCACTGATGCCGAGCACGCACACCAAGCACGTACACACACACACTCAAGGCAAAAAATAGATATATCCATATCATAAGAATAAAGGTAAGAATGATGGTAATCGGCTCTCCAGCCCATGCCTACCGATAGCTGATGACTTCTACCAGTATGGAGTAAAACGTAAGAAATAACCTAATACAAAGTCCCAAAAGGACAAAAAATTGCGAAGTAAAATTAACATCAGGCAATATATCAGAAAGACCAGGCCAATCTCTGACGTGTTTCTGGTCTGTAAGAAAATTATAAAGTGAGTAACAAAGAAAATCATCTCTCCAGCCCATGCCTGCCGAGAGCTGATAATTCTTACCAGAACTGAGTAACAAGGATAAATTAACCTAAAGAAAATTTTATGTGAACACCAGGCAGTTCCCCAGTCCCATGCCTGTCGAGAACTGATTATTTGTAGTAAGCGGGTTATCAGCCCGTAACTGCAATAACCGCAAACGAACCTAATTAGCCCACGCAGTTGGCGATCGTATGTATAACTTAAATGCATCGGATTTCCAACGACCAAGACCCCGAATCTGCGCGTCAGACATGCCGTTTTCTGCTGCCAGACTAGCTGCACCAATGCGAAAGGAGTGCGATTTGTAACGAGAACAGTCTAAATCACAAAAAGCAAGGGCTCCTTTGAGCTGCCGCGCAAAGAACTCAGTTTTGATGGCTGAGCCGTCCGCTAGGCAAAAAAGTGGACCAGAATTGGGGCCTCTCGTCCGGCACCAGCGTAATAAAAATTCAACAGGACAGAAGTGTACAGTCGAGTGTATGTGGATTATTATGGGAAAAAAAGGCCCGGGTGTATGACGTTTGTAATCCGAGATGACAAGTTTGGCGGCCTGCACTTCATGCCGTGATTTTAGAAAAGACAGGGACTGAAATTGCAGAACGGAATGTCGCCGCTTAGGGGTCTTGACTGTTAGTTCACCCACTCGACAAAATCCATAAAAAACTACGAGAAACATTGTTTGGAATAATAAAATCTGATAGGCAAGTGTGATAGTGTGATTTAAAGCCAGTACCAATTTATGTAATATAGAGCGAGTGATAGGCAACCGTATGTCCGGTTTCGAGCAGAGCCTGCCTTGAGCAGTCATGATCTTTTGCGCAACAAATGCTTTGGTGGGATCAGGGAAAGAGCCAATTTTATGGACGTAGCTCAAGGTGGAAATGTAACTCGAAATAATAGAAGGTGCCAATGCTTTGGCCGATAAATAGGCCACAAAAAGTGCTATATCGCTGACACTCAGTGGAAGGTGAGGGAAAGTGATGCCACAATATCTGCTGGAAAAATCTAAGAAATGATGCCATGCTTGTTCGTACGTTTTGCGTGACCCTGGTGATATAGCAGAGTGCATTAATCGTGTTATTAGTTAGCATCCAATTCTGCGGAAGTAGGCTGCTCGGAACCGGTGTAGGTTGAACGTCTGCGTGTGGGGCAAGAAGTTTGAATTTGTCTACCTGTAGGCGAGACGGTAAATCAAATTCTCGGTTTAAAATGCCTGGTATGTGTTTAGATTTGAAAAGAATGTTATATTTGAGACAATTGAGCACCAGTCTGCGAACTAAGACCATGAGTTTCGGTTCACGGGATGTCTGTTTGTTAATAATATCGACCACAGCGTGATTGTCCGAAAGAAAACAATGCAATGATTACACATAATAGCGCCCCAAATCTCAGTTGCCAGAACAATGGGAAAAAGCTCCAGGATGGTTATATTTAGAGATTTACAACTATCCGGCCAAGTTCCGTAAAACCAACGTTTGCCTAATACTGCGGCATAGCCTAGAGAGCCTGCCGAGTCCGTATAAAGTTTAATGTTACTAGATGTGAGCAACTTCGCAGATAAGAAAAACGATTTCCCGTTAAACGAATTTAGAAATTTGAGCCATAACAGAAAATCTTTCTTATACAGTCTCGTGAGACGAATGTGATGGTAGGGCTTACGCACACCTTTAGTTAGATCAATCATTCTGCGGAGAAATGCACGACCGCGAAGGACAACCGAGCACGCAAAATTCAATAGCCCATTAAGCGACTGCATTTCCTTGAGGGTTACACTGCGTTTGCTATAAAAATCTGTTAACAACTCCGGCAACGTTCGAGCTTATCCTCCGGCAAACGGGCATGCATGTTAATTGTGTCAAGAGTGATCCCAGCAAATTGTAAATAGGTCGCAGGACCGACAGTTTTCTCATCTGCGATAGGCACACCAATGTCGCTGCACAAGTTGATAAAGTTATCTAAATCCCTATAACACTTGTCCCGCGAAGGTGCTAAAAACAGAAAATCGTCTAAGATAAGTATGACAGCGGCAGCTTGTAATTTGGTTGTCGCAACCTATTCGAGCGCTGTGCTAAAGGTCTCAAATATGTTGCACGAAGACGAACAATCCATGGGAAGGCAACGATCAAAATAGAATTCACCCTGCCATTCTAAACCGAGCAAGTCAAAGTCTCGAGGGTGAAGAGGTATTATGCGAAAAGCCGACTTAATGTCGGTCTTCGCAAGGAAACACCCAGCACCCAAGGAGCTGATTAGCTTAATCGCGTCATCTATAGTAGCGTAGTGTACCGAAGCTAACTCCCTAGGAATGCCGTCAAATACAGAAGTGCCTTCCGGAAAGGACAAGTGATGTATGAGACGGAATTCTCCGGGAGCTTTTTTAGTAACCAGGTCAAAAGGGGAAATTCGAAAATTCGCAAAGGGTGGTGTGTCAAAAGGGTCAATTATTCGTCCTGACAACACCTCCTTATTTAGCTTATCATTAACTGCCAGTGGGTTGTCAAAAGCACTCTTTAGATTTTTGGAACGAAAGGTGAATTTATCCCCGAAATAGCGAATAGAAAAACCAAAACGAAAACCGTTCACGAGATAAGTCGCTATGGCCGGATCATACCCTCTAAGGAGCAGTTCCAGCCTGTGCGGCCTTACTGGAGTTGGACCGCAATTTAAGTGGGGCGGATCCCTTTCTGTCCTCCCCAAGGGAGGACGTCTGCTGGATACCGAGCTTGGCGTGACACTGGAGTTGCGGGATGCGTGGCAGCGCATTTAAAACACGTGTGCTTGTATCGACAGCCAACACAGAATTCGCCGGAGTGAAATTTCCAGCAAACACCCTTGGGAAAGGAGAGAAATGGCCGGGTTTGCGGTTTCTTTTTCCGCGCATTATCCTGTGGAGATTTTGATGTTACGTGAATGGCCTGGTTCCAGAGTTCCCACATTACCCTGTCCCAGGGAAATTTCTCTGGATTTGTTTGACGTAAATAGCGGAATTGCTGGTCGTAATAATGCCAATTTCCCGACTTATTAGCAATATCTCGTACAACTTCACAATATTAAGCAAAGCCACAACCTTTTTCGGGTATTTAACTGTATAAACAGCCACAAAGGTGTTAAAGGCTGTCAAACATTGCCCCAAGGATAAAAACTTGGGTTTTGGTTTCGATGGCTCAAGGCAAAGACTGGGAGACTTTCCGTCACTATTGTTAAAAGTGATAATAAATTTATCGTCGTCAGGAAGAGACAATAGGGGGGCCCCAAAATCAATGTATTCATCGGCCCAGATCTTTGCTTGAGTTTAGCCGACACACGCGCTTCCAAATCAATCGCTACGCTCGTGAAGTCCGCTTCATAAGGTTTGTCATTAGAGTTCGAGATCGACATACCCGCCGACGGGGATGAAATGCTGGCTATCTCGGCAGCTGTGGCGGTTTCCATTGTGGCTGAGGCATCTACAGATGTGGGACTTGCGTTAACCGTGGTGGTACGTACTAGTGGCGTCGTTTACCCAACTCCAACAGTTTGCAGGGCCTCTGTCACTGCCAATGTGACGACACTCGCTAAGTCTGAGATGTTTAGTACCGGCTGTTTGTTGCGCAGCTGAAAACTGGGTCAAGTCACTCCAAGCACTCGAGGATGGGGTTCCTCTTTTGGTGATCTTGGCAGCTGACCTGACCGCCTGTCTGGCTGATTTTCTCTTAGGAGGCAGAAGTTAAATAATTCACAGAACGTTATTGACGTGCAATGCATAACTGGCAGAATTAATTAAACAAAGCACAGTCGGAGTAAACGGGTGGCAGTCAGACGGCCAACTTTGGGTTTGGTGTAAGCAAAATAGAGAATAGAGGAACATTGTGGATGTATGATACATGGACACAAAGTAAAATAGATGGGTGCACCGGGGCTCACCAGGCACAAAATTCTGACAGGCCTGTTTCAAACGACAAAAAAATAGAGAGATATATGGTGCATGGACACGATGAGGACTAACACCCAATAATGGCCTGAGTGCACTGGGCACACTATCGTGATAGCCGCCAAAAATTAAGTACATTATTAACGCCATGTGTCGGCACCAGTGGATCATAAGCGAACGGCACTAGTCAGACTGATAGGAAGAAACTGTATCATACGTCACTATATATATATTAGAAACAACATACACACTTTAGTACTGAAATCGTGAAATTATAAGCCCACTAGGCCTACGGCTATAATGACTGCACCCCGGATACTTCGAAACAACTTGAAGTTGCCTAAATCATTTAGGTGTACTCCATCTGGCAAGTAAATATTTCCGCGAGAGTTCCAGAGACCCCTATGTTTCCAGTGGAAACAATAAGGTATGGGTTCGAGAACAGCCTTAAAATACAAATTAAGTTGGGTTACCTTTAAATTATACGCAGTACACTGAGGGGAGTGCCGCCGAATAACTTGGCATATTCCAATTATCTTCACATTAAACTCGTCGTACAAATATCGCACTAAAAGTTCAAGCTCAGAGACGACGGTGTGCGCCGGCAGTTTGGTTAAGTCGTTAGAACCTAACTCTAAGATTATAATATCAGGACTTATACGGCAAATTATGCTTAGATCAAACTTTCGAACCTTGGAAATTGTGCGACCACCTACACCATGAGAACTTATCGACCCTAGAGAAGAGAGTTTGGCCATGTGGTGTTCGTGCCCCCTTTTTTGCAAAAACCCAACAAGACGACGAATAAAGGATTGTCCCAAGATTAAAAAAAAGAGGTGGTGCCATGTACTCGAAAACAATAAACGTAAATAAAAAACGAGACAAAAATGTTGAAACTTACCTGATAAACTGGGAGTACAAACTGAGAAGTGATAGACTTCGCCTAGCTGAGATGTGCTCGCTGAGCTTGTTCGCAGAAAAAGGGGAAGAACTTATGTGTCCAACCCTTACATAGCTGATTAATCTCCACGTGACAGATAACAGACCGTGTAATAAACGGGAAGGCCACCCAGAAAATTGCTTATCGCAAAGCCGCTCCCTAGCTGTTGTCTACTGATAAGCTTATCTTTGGTCCCAACATATATTCCATCATCTTCTTTCCGTCACATAATGTTGGCCTAAATGAGTTTTAATATATAAAATCCATATATTTGATACGCGGATTAAATAACGAAGATGTGAATGAGCGCAATTATGAACACCACTTAAGCAGTGGTAAAAATAAAGCCTGGAATAAAAGGAAAGGCTTGTACGGGAGTTGAACCCATGCGATACCGGTGCAGTGGTTTGGAGATGTGCTTAGGATTCCGTTAGGAAAAGGCGATGGAACACACCTTGGAAGGCTTGAGTAATTTCGTGGCACAAGACATTGCGGAATAACCACCGCTGCATGCTATCCATTCAGCTGAAAATGTTCATTTCACAAAAAAGATCGATTGCACTGCAATTTCATGTCGAACTTAGAGGCAATAAGGTTCAAGTGTGACTCTTCTCTCTGTGTCCAACTGTTCTAGCATAATCAATTACACAGTCTATTCAACGAAAAAAAATCGTTAGAAGAGGTGTATAATTGAGTAGCTGGTTTGTTTTTATGCAGTAGATGGCAGTCTATCGCGAATTACATAGCCAACATGATTTCTTTTTTGACAAAGAGTAAGTGGCAATTAATTATGCTTATCAGTGTCAGACGCCATCTTGCTGCTCGGCGGCTAATTTGTTCAAGTAGAATAGGTTTATTCGCATAGAGGGGCCTCTTGTAATTGTAAATGACTAACTGAATTACAAGGAATTTTCACAGTGAGCGTGACAACCTATCGTAGCATTCCTATTAACGGTAAATTGGTGCTTCATTTTTATAGATCCTGTAAGTCTGTGGAACGCCACTGGTACACAACATAGGTGTGGAATTGAAAACACCTACAACTACGTGGGGACAGATTCAGCAACTCGGAATTTGGAAGGAATTCCAACGACGACTACATCCATGTACGTTTTAGTAGATTCTACTGAGACTAAATCAGTTCCTGTATCCGGTCAGTAAGCTGAAAACAGTTTCTCTGTCTTATTAGTGGACTTTCCAGCGAAATTTTGATTTTTTGCTCACAATTTTACTTCTACGTTGATGCTCGACAATTGAAATGTCATTCAACTTCCCATAAATCGTGAGGCATGCCATCGCTGAGGCCACGTAATAATAATAATAATAATAATAATAATAGTAATAGTAATAGTAATACTTTATTATTTACTGCGCACCATCCAAATTGCCCAAATGCGCTTTACATACAAGTACAGCACATTAATCTGATTTCTCCAAGAATCTTCGAAGAGACACACATCGTCTCTTTTTAATGTTTTGTTGTTTTTAACTTGCGGTGAATTCGTTTACGCTTTCATTTGAAAGTAGTTTGGACTCAAGAATGTTTGTTTGTTTGTTTGTTTGTTGTTTGTTTTCCCAAACCATTTTGCGTGAAATGGCGCTATTGTGTAGCTCTGCGTTCCGAGTGATTATATGTTGACTGAACGTATCTTTCAGGTTTTTACTCCTTTTTTGTCTTTTCTGCGGATATTTTTGTCAAAGTGCTTAGCATTTTGTCTACTTTACTGCGGGGTAGGTTTGTAACGGCCCTAACAATGCCCTTGGTTGTGTTGCTTGATCGCTTTTCTCTACAGCGCACAGTTTTAACTTACGCAATTCAGCCTTAACACAGCATAATTGCATCAAACTCCTATGCAAAAATAAATCCATGGTCCTCAGGGTGTTTTTTCGTAATGTTTTAGTTTGTTTATTTATTCTTGTTTTCCTTTCTTTTATGTGAAATGCCAGTAGTATTAGGCGAGGAAAAGCAAATCTTGTTACTGGATTCCATGAATACAAATGAAGGAATTCCCCTAATAATAATGTAGAGATTCCTGAATTCAAATGAAGGGATCCTACATAGTGTTAATTGGAGAGGTTTACTAATGAGCGTCACTTTTATACTGTAGATATCTATAAACAATAGTACTGCCTAGACTTGCGCACTGAATGGCTAAAGTTAAAGCAGTAAAATGTAGGAATATTAGCTCTATAGGGCCAAAGCGTTTACTGATCTGACCATTCGAAAAAGAGCTTAGTTCTAAGTTCCCCTCTCATGAAGTGGTAGTTCCGTTGTATTAAGCAAAACACAAACAGCTATTTGAAGTGAAAAGTCTCCATTTCAATTCCGCCTGATAATTAATGTGATCTCTTCTATCTCAATAAATAAACTGTTTAAATCTCGATGCCATCGAGTAGTAATAGCGGCGTAAAACAAATACCACCTGTATCTGACACGGTTAATATTCCCCCCAAAACCCGTCAGTAATAAAACCTTCTCCCCACTCAGGTTTTATTGCTGGGTTTTTGGGGAATATTAACAGTATCTGATACGGGTGGTGATTTGTTTGACGCCGCTATTA
>JAEMWC010000045.1:720000-932500 GCA_016490735.1 Pachyseris speciosa | reverse complement strand
TAGCTCTGAGGCACACTCTTTTAGAATCTTTGGATGAATGAGATGAGATCCAGGAGTCTTACTTGGACCTAGATTCAGTAGAGCATTACGAACGTCTTCTTGATTCAGGGTGATTTCACTGATAATATTGTGCGAGTATGATATAGTGTCGATATCTGTAGGAAGGACTGTACCTGTGTTGAAGACTGAGGCAAAATAGTTGTTGAAAGCTTCAGCCTTGTTATCAGGTGTAATGAATACTTGGTCGTCAATGGTGACTGAATCAGGAATGGAAAGACGATTGGTCAGTCGATTAAAAAAGTTCCAAAGTCGTTTGGGCTGTGAAGATGAGTTGTCAGATATGTCCTTCATGTAGGCGGTCCTCTTAGAGCGTAGCATGTACTTGATGTCTCTAAGCAGTTGACGGTTCTTTTGCCAAAGCCCATCACTGATGTTGCGGAGAGCTTTCTTCCTTGTGAAAATCTTTTTGCGAATGGCGTGGATTGCCTCGCCATCAATCCAAGGTGGAGAGAGGAATTTTTTCGGTTTTCGCTTAGGAATAAAGGCTTCTACATTGGCTGATAGTGCATTTTTCCAATAGGACCAGATTGAATTGATGTCATTGACCATCGCTAAATTTATCAGGTAGAGGAGTTTCGCGTAGCTTGGAGCGTAGACCATTAAAGTCAGCTTTTTTAAAAAATTATAAGTGAGCTGTCTATTATAGGATAAGAATTTGTAACTTGTTAAGGCAAGTGTTTCTTGGCAACGTCGGACATTCATGGCCGCCACGGTTTCTAAGGCAGGTGTTTCTTGACAACAGCCGTTATTGGCAAGTTTTGTCCCACGGCGTGGGACTTATGAAAATCATGTCCCGCACCGTGGGACTTTTATCTTAACTCTCTAAATTTTGCCTTCGGTAGTTGTTTTTTTCCCAAATTTTCGAAACGCTTCAACAGAAAAAAATGAAGGGTTTTTCATCACAAATTTCTTTAAGGGCAACTTCAAAACAATCAAAGTAAGGAATATGTTTTTCAATCTTCATTCAACCAAATCACACACGAACAATTTACTTTGGTCCGCTAAAGTGGAATGAAGGCCGACGCAACCGAAACAGTGACACATAGTTCGTTGTAAATCCTTTACCAGCTCTTCGAAAAGCGGTTTAACATCTTCAGGCTTATTTTAACAATTTATGAGCACATCTCTCGGCCTCGCAAGATCAGTTCCGAAGGATAAAAACCACATCTTCTGCATTCTTAGTTCCGACCCTTACTGTTATTTCCATAGAATGATAATGTATGATGTTGATGCAATATATTTATCGATTTCAAACGAGGTTTTCCCAATTTTTGTCCCTTGCTACCAAGTTGACATGTGTGCTATTTTGAACTGTTTGAGTAATCGATTTTTTTCTTGACCCGACTGACGTGTGCGTACGTTGAACGTCTTGAAAATTCTTCAATATTTGCATAACATAAGGAAAAAATGATTGCTTGGTTTCACAGCGTCGTTTGAATTGTAAAAAACATTTTTGATTCAAAGTTGAACAGAGAAATTCGTGACATTTCTCGGGAAGTCTGCAAAGCCATGGAAGAAATTCAGAGGAAGGCAGACAATAATTAGACAGATGAGTGCGACAAGGGTTTTGTCCTTTTACATGACCCGTCACACAATGTCACGCAGCCCAGTCACGTAATGCCCGCTTGACAGTAACGTATTCAACTGTTTTTCAAGAGACTCAGATAGTTCAAAGCGGTGCTGGTCGAAGCGATTTTTTCGAAATTCTTCACGAAACTCGTTCTTGATCTTTTCAAGATCTGGCTGGAGCGTATTGGTTTGTTTTTTCACGAAGTTTGAGCGTAAAGATTTTTTGAGTTGGCGATATTTTCTATTCCACGGTGATGATTTTGAGCTCCACGTCAGACACACTGTGTTGTCGTCAAGAGCTTTGGAGACAGCTTTTTATTGAGTCATGTTTTGAAACAGCCAGAGCGTGGATTCTTGAATGTTAATTAACTTTCCTTTCAATCTTATTGCTTATGACTGACAGGATTGCGGAAACCGCGCCACACGCAGCCTCAACTGCACCAAGAGGCGCGCCCACAACAATCTCGACACCAGTGAGTGATGTTGCAACAGCTCCTAAAGACAGAACTGTTGTCGCAAAGCCGAGACCAGCCACGGGATAGTTTATCACTTTGTGAACTTTTTGGTAATTTTTCAACCCAAGCCTGTAGTGCTCAACGTCATCTGCCATTTGTTTTCCATTTTTACTAATTTCAGTCAGTCGGGAAGTCTCTGCATTTGTTGTTGCAGGGAGGTTTGGACAGAGTAGTATGTATCTATGAGAATGAATATATGAAAGTCATATATTTGAAGTGCGAATTAATGATTAAACATGTGACTGATCATCGCAGTTATGAACACTACTTAAGCAGTAGTGAAAATAGAGCCTGAAAAAATTCAGGCTTGTACGGGATTCGAACCCACGACCTCTGCGATACTGGTGCAGCGCTCTACCGACTGAGCTAACAAGCCATCTGGGAGCTGGTTGCTTTGTTGGTTCGTAATATACCCGTGGTATGTATTGTTGCTCTGTTTCAACACCCTTGGGCGGTGCACTCGGCAACACATGTTCGGAAGACATTGTATAATAATAGAGGCAGATTTTATTTTTGTAATTGATCCACAACTAGAAGAAGAGCTTTTAATTGTAGAAATCGAATAGCTCCACATCCTCGTCTTTAACTGAAAGCGTCACACTATTTACATGTTAACTAGTTGAAGCGCCATGGAAGTCTTACTATAGACTAAAGGGTTTTCAATTCTTTTGCTATACTTTCAAGGGTATAATTCCCTTCAAGAAAATCCTTTCTAGTTGATGTTACAGTCGTCATTTGACAATGAAATTTTCACACGTTGTTTTAAATTAAACCATGAATTGTAAAGCGAGGAGGAAATAAGCCTGATACAATCGGCTACTGGAATCGCTTTGTCAAAATAGACGGTGCAAGGGTTCTCAGTCGTGACAATCGTGAGCACAACAATCTTTTATCAAACCGCACATTACATTCAATTGAAAAATATAGCATTGTTTAAATAAGCGATGGACGCTCTCTTGCAATGGATAATAATAATAATAATAATAATAATAATAATAATAAAATATTTATATAGCGCTCAATCCACTATTTGTCCATGGCGCTTTACATTAAAAAAGATATTTAAAAAAACAAAAATCCTACAATATTACATCAATAAGTTAGAAATCATCAAAAAAATTAAAAATTTAAAAAGCTTGTTTAAAAAGATATGTTTTTAAATGTCGTTTAAAAATGTCTATCGAACTACTGGATCTTAGTTCAAGTGGGATCGAGTTCCATAGTCTCGGTGCTGCCACAGAAAACGCTCTCTCTCCATATGTTTTAAGTCTAGCTTTTGGGATCGCCAGAAGGTGTTGAGAGAACGATCTTAATTTCCGTTCAGAGGTGTGGTACTTAAGTAATTGACTGATGTAGGAAGGCGCTGTTCCATTGAGAGCTTTGTAGACTAGTAGAAGAATATTAAAAGCTATAATGTAACGGACAGGTAGCCAGTGAAGCTGTTTGAGGACGGGTGTTATATGATCAAATTTCGTAGTACATGTAACAACTCGAGCCGCTGTGCTTTGAATAGATTGCAATCTTGAAATTAGATGCTGTGGATGACCATATAACAGGATGCAAACTACTGAAGCAAGAAAAATCGCAAAAGATTCAAAAGCCTAGGCATGGGCACCTTTTCTGGCAAAATAACCAAGGGCTGACAGGAGCAAATTTGTCGCCGAGGTTAATTTTACAGTGGACCACAATGCAACGGCGGAAATTAAGTTTAAAGCTGGGCCAGATTATTTTCAAAACGTCTTCGGTTCAGACAGCAAATATTTGGGCCCAGAAATTAAGAAAGCACTGGATGCACCATTCGGTAATTTTCCACAATGTCTGAGACCAAAAGGTTTAAAAGGCTCAAGTTTGCCTATCCCAGCCATCCCTTTTCATAACTCCGCCCAGAGTTTGAGGATAATATTCAGCAACTTAATCGATATTTATGCAACACCCGATCAACAATTTCGGAGACGAAACGAAGACGAATTTCAGAGATATATTTCAAAAAAACCAAACTGGCCCACCGTTTAGGAAAAGAGGCGAAAAAATGGCTAGCGGGGCCAAAAATGCTACTGACCGCAACAGCTTAACTTTGCAGTTTGGTGCGCGACAACCGGCTGCGGCATTAGTCGTGAGATTTTCGATAAAGATCACTCAATTCTGAGTTCACCGCCCCAGGTAAGAGCTTTCTACCAGTTCCACGTCTATTTCACAATGAGGTGGATCTTGTTTCAGATGGGCGGGATTCAGAACATAAGCGCTCTGCCCGACGACCCAACTTTCAGCCAGACAAACAACAAGTAGGACGAGGTTTCATACAAAAGAATTTGTAATGAGTTTGGAATGGATCCGTCTAGTGATTTTCGTTTCAGAGGTGACGCGAATCACGGTCTGGGGAGTATTTACATTTGGACCCGCGGCCCTTTTAAAGCAGGAGCTAATTTCCCGGGGATACGAGAAGTTCAGTGATGAAGGAGGTTCTGCGAGCAAAGGGAATGCTATTTATTATATCAGACCTGAAAGTGTTGCTGACAGGCAGGCGGACTGGTTCTGTCCCAACGGCGCCAAAGGCCTAACACAGGCGGGCTTGTCCAGAATAAACCAGTCGATAGCGCTGTTTGTTTTACTGTGTTTTGGGCGCCCAGGTTAATGTTCGAAGCATCATTCTTGGTCATGGAGGGCGCGCAGGGGAGGCGCAAAAAGAGTTCCTTGTCGTGGTTGAAGATGCAATAAGTCAACCAGACCTGGCAAACAGCGTGCAGCGTTATCAGATGGCTGTGGATGAGGAAAAGGTCAGGCTAAATCTCGTCGTTATTCCGGGCGCCTGGCTCATGCCAAGGCACACGATCATTAACACAGAAAGCACGGTTGGCTACAAGAACCAGCTCAAACAAGCCGGAGCAGGAATGAAGCTCGGGGTAAACAACGACGTGAATCAGAGCACAAAAAAATCGGCTCTTCGCTTGATGGGGAGCGGGCCTTTAAAGATTAACCAGCCAGACAGCCACCCCTCCAATCCTATCCATACTGTTGCGAGGCAACAATTTGCGAAAAAAAAACCCAAAGCCAGCAGCTCCAAAACACATCTGGCTCCTCAAACAAAAGAGCCAACACAAACAGAGCATGAAGAACCAAAACCAACGGCAGGCTCCGGAAACTAGTCTAAGGATATAAACAAAATTGCTGTCGCTGTTGGCGCGGTTGCAGTTGCGGGTTTGATGTTCTTAGCATTCCGCTAACGACGCTTTTTCATATAGGTCTCCATCAGAACGGCCACAACAGCCAAAATCAGCAGCCAGGTGTGCTGAGCTAGAAAACCTATAGCCTGGCCTGCAGCTTTGAAGAAGAAAGAAACGATGGATACGAGCATGCCGGGGAGAAGCAAAGCTGTTTTTTTTTTTTTTTTTTCCAATCTCTTTCAGCCCGTTTTCCAACCCTTTGCCGAGGGCTTTCAAAGATTTGGTAATGGTGCTAACGACAACACCAATCGTGACACTAGCCGCGAAAAAGATTGCTGTCACCGTCACACCATATTCTTTGAATATCTCTTTGATTCTCTCACGAAGTGGAAGCGCTCTTTCTCTTTCCACAATCTATATCTGCGTTTGCAAACGCGCGAGCTCCTCGGTTCTTTCAGCCGCCCTTTCTTCCGCGGCTTTTTTGTCAGAAGGTGAAGCATCCACATTCTGGCTTATCACCTGATCTTCCTTGTTTTGGCGCTGCAGTTCTGCTTCTTGCTTTTACAGCTTATCCAATGTTCTTGTCTCGTTGAGCCATTCTACCAAGATTTTTTTTTTTTCACTTGCTTTGGTCGCGAGGCTTACCCTGAGTCGATCGACCCAGGTTTGTTCTTTTGCCTTCTGCTTAGCTTGTTTTCTTCTTCGCGTTTTCAAAATCGGTTTGATAGTTTTTGATCCTTTGCCGCAGCTCGCGCAATTCTGATTCATTTTCAACGTTTCACCCGTGTTGATCAATCTTGGCTTGATTTCTCTTGATTCTTATTCTCAGATATTTCACTTCTTAACCGGCTTTTTCTTTTTGCGCGTTGATCCTTTCCGCCTCTTTGAGTTGTTTTTCTGCTTCTCTTAAGCTCTGCCTGGTTTCTCGTATTTCTTCATTATCTTGAGAAATCAGAGATTCAGCTTCTGGCCCGAGGGTATTTTTGAACTTGAAATTTTTGAGAAGACCACTGCCATCTTTTCTGAAAATTTCAGTTTCTCCACCTTGTAAACCAAATGATACAATTGTTGTATCACTTCCAATCTTTTTGCTAAAACCAATTTTTTGAAGTCCAATCTTGGGACCTCCTTCTTATAAATTCTTTAGCTCTTTCAATCCGCGCAGGTTTTTCATCTAGATAAATAAGGCCCTCAACCGAGGGAATACCACCAAAGATGTCTCAGTATAAGATGTGTCTGGCAGCCTGCTTGTTTCGTGATACGATACGATACGATAATCTTTATTTAAACACGATCAATTCATCAGCCCATAAAAATACATATCACATACGCTAAAATATTTTAAAATTCAAACTGTGTACTGTAACACTAAAAGATGTTTTCCGTGAATGCCGTGCGTTAGACTTAAAAAATGTCATTGACCTTACGTTTAAATACCCCCAGAGACTCTGTGCTCCTTATATTGCATGGTAGACTGTTCCATAATGTGGCGCCATTGTAGCTAAGGCTTTTTCGGTAATAATTAGTGCGCGGTAATGGAACATTGAGCTTATTTTCAGAGTCCCTAAGGTCATAAGCAGAGTCACGCCACGTAAACTTTGAATACAGATACTCTGGAGCTAGCCCGTGCAGACATCTAAACATCATGGTGGCTTTATGAATTTCCTCCTGGCGAGCAAGATTTTTTCCACCCTAAAAACTCGAGTAGCTCAGTTGCATCAGCATCATAGTTAGAGAATGTCAACACACGGGCTACTCTATTCTGCAATTTCTGCAGTTTGTCTCGTAGCGTTTTCCCACAGTTACCCCAAACAATGTCACAGTAATCAAAGTGAGGTCTACTAAAGCTTGGTAAATGAGATGTAAGGGTGATGCTGGGATCAGGTACCTAATTCGCTTTAGGGGCCCGATACCAGAGGCGATCTTTCTCTTTAATATTTCGATGTGACTATGCCAATCGAGTTTTCGTCTATTATTACACCAAGCGATTTTGTAGCTGTAACTTGGCTCACTTGAGTATTGTTCATTCTAATTGTTGGTAAAGCTGTGAGAAAAGCTGTCTGAAAGTGCGGGTGTTGGGTCCTTCCTCTTTGTTTTGTACTCGTACTGTAAAGTTGATTGAATTTAGATAGATAGAGGCATACCCCTTCGCTGCATATTGTAGATCTATCGCGGCGAATTATTTCGTATCCCGGAATGTGAACTTCATGATCTCGAATACTCCGGTTCAGTTTCGTTTCATTTATAGAAACAATATCAATATCATTGTTTGCTAATAGGATTCTTTATTCGTCTATATGTGTAGTTAATTGATTAATATTGAGTGATGCCATTCTGAAAACGCGCAAAGAAGGCAATATTGAGACAGATTTTTCGGCCCTTTGGTTGCTTAATCGATCCCGCACGGCATTGACGAGCAGCATATTATCTCATTCTAGGTGCGATTTAAAATTGTTTTAAAACTACTCATTACCTTTAAAATTTAAGTGCCTTGTTCACCTTTGTTGAGTCCACTATGAGATATGTTCTCATGATGGATTAATTTCCATCCATTTTGATGGCAGAACTTCTTTAGATAATAATATAATAATAATAATAATAATAATAATAATAATAATAATAATAATAATAAAATCATCTTATATAGCGCTGTATCCATAACTATGCCCAAAGCGCAGAAAAATCAAAATAAAAAGTGAATGATATAGTACATATGTTACAAATTAAGAAAAACTCTTCATAAAAAGATGCTTAGATGCTTGTTGGCTGTTTTCACTGCCTGGTCAAGCTTATCTTTTCTGCATACAAGCTCCGACAGCGTGACTATAGTATCGCAGGTGCCCTCGATCTGCCTCGCGAGATCCACAATCGATTCCGCAACAGCCTTTGGTTCCCTGGTTTTAAAATCATTAGTCCCAATGTGTAAAATCACTTCGTTAGGCGAAGTTTCCAGATTTGGCTTCAGAAAGTGATTCATGGTTATTGTCGTAGCGCCCGAGAAAGGCTTGACTATAACCCTATGGCCGACTGCTTTTCCCAGGTCTTTTCCAGGTATTCTTGAGATCGTCGAATCTCCTATGAGCAGGCTTGAGCGCTCTTTTGGTTGTTTTTCGGGTTCGGATTCTTTTCCTGCCAGGGTGTTATTAGCACCTCCTTTGTCATTTGATTTCTTTTTCTTTCCTTTGTTCTTTGATTTCACAATGAAGCCTTTTTCTTTGTTAGCGCAAGGTGTTGACCCACCATATTTTGGACAATGGTATGTTCGTCAGAGGTGTTATTCGTTGAACGGCATTGAGTAGCTGCTTCTCTGGATACGATTTGCAATGCAAAACTTAAAGAATCGCGTTCTTGGACTAACTTTTTATTTTCTTCCTTCAAGGATAGAATTATATCCCGAAGTCGAGAATTCTCGGATCTCAGTTCTTCCTCTTTAGGTTTCTCTTTTATATGATCCCATAAGTTCAGCACTTCAGATTTCAGACAGTCCAACTCCTCTTGTACTGATTTGGCGTTCTTGTTAAATGCCGAAGTAGAAGCTTCTTCTTCATTCCCGAGAATAACCGAGTCGTTATAAACTGGTAACTGAAGTAGATTCTTCAGTTCGGCTTTCATTGCTTTTGCTTCCGGACCTTGGACTTGAAGGGTTCCGGTACTGTTGAATAAAATCAACGTGACTTCAAAGAACTAGACCTTTCAGAGGGACTCGCGGTTGCAGAAACTTCCAAATTCAGGACTTTCGAACAAAACTCCTGAAGTTGTGTTAGGCTCCCTTTCCACTTAAATAGACTTTTTTTGTCGTCCCAATGAAGGTATTGGTTTAAGGGAGATAAGGAAGGTTCAGTGCCAACAAATTCGACGGAATTCGCGGAGCCCTCAGATACACGTCTGCACGTCATGCTGCGCTGGGCTCCCAACAACCCGTTCAACATCGATTGCATCTCAATTTCTTCACCACCATGATATGGTGTGGATTCAAAGCCCGGTTGAAAGGGCTGTGTTCTATTGACTTCTTGCTCATCGTTTTATTCGTTGTCATGCCACGCCTTGGGATCATACGCAGGGGTTTCGAAGCCTTTTTCTGTCATCGCGTATTGATATCTTCGAATTTTATTACTCGGGCTGCGCGCGTCTCGCGCGTCGCCCGGGTCTAAGATTACCGACGGTTATTCCTTTTCGTCATCGAGTATCATCCACAAAGTGCACTTCCGGCGTTTTTGCGCAAGCGCTAACTATTTCTAACATAGTGATGCCTGTTGTCACGTATCGGAAAATGTCGATTCACCTTGTGTCTTTTGAAGTCTGAACAAACAAAATGTTAAGAGAAGTGTCTATGCGAATGATTGCAAGTTCAACGGCGAGAAGCAAGCTTTTAACATGAGTAAACTTTACTCCAGATGGACTGCCGTGTTTCCTCGTGTCTACTTCAGTAGACTGCGAGTAGTCTCTAATTTTGGCGATGGATTGTGGGACGGGCGAAAGACACGTGCGCGCGCGAAGTTGCGAGGAGACGCGACGCGAGGGGAGCGCCAAAAATTAGAGACAACAGACAAGGGGAGTTTGACCTTTCACGGCCGAGTGATTCGAAAGTATAAATCTCATATCAACAGCAAGAATGATACTTGTTGTCACGTATCGGAAAATGTCGATTCACCTTGTGTCTTTGAAGTCTGAACAACTAATATGTTAAGACAAGTGTCTATACGAATGTTTGCAAGTTCAACAGCGAGAAAAAAGCTTTTAACATGACCAAAATTTAACTCCAGATGGACTGCCGTGTTCCCCGTATCCTCTCCATTGAGATGTACATTTTGTTGAATAACTCAAGTAGGGGATATCACACACCCCTGAGACTTTCACAGGTAGTTAATTTACTATTTTCCCACAATATCTCAATTTCTGGACTTTAATTTTTGAATGATAAGCGATTAGTTTTTACAAATGTACTAGCGGCTTGAAACTGTCCGGAAACGTTCCTTTCTTGTGTTTCAAATGACCCTGGATTGACGTATTTGTAAACAGTTTAACTCTGCTAATTAATTTTCTACTCACATTTCACCGAGACTCCATTCACATTTATGCGAAAAAATCCTACATCGTTCGATAAGCGTTTCCTTTCTCAAACAATTATCCATCGAAGCGAAAACAAGTGTGCTTAGTTCTTTTTTGGAATCAATACACTATTTTTATCACCTTGCATAATGATAAACTTCTGTGGCCTAAAGGTCATTGTTCCTGCCTATGATGCAGCTAAACCGGGTTCGATGTCCTTTAGTGGTATATATCACGGGCTTTATTAGACCAATTTATTTCTTCAAAGACATAAATTGTAGTTAATGGGACAACCGTGAGAATTACTACTGTATTGCGTGACATGCAGTAATATAGAGTAGGGTTTCACAGGCCAAAGTTCAATTCTGATCATGTGTGTCCATAGTGCAATCTACAGGCTGAGCCAATCAGGATAGTTTTTATTTCACTGCCAATCAACTCCTAATGCATTTAACATAAGCCTCGTGTTTATTTATTCCATCACTCTAGCAGGCAAACATCTTGCCTGCTTTAGTTTGATTTCCAGTACAATTATTTTATACTCGCTTCTCGCGACCGCACAAGTTATGCCGCCACGAGCTCCAAGCAGGACGACCCGCCGAAGTATGCCGCCGTACGTTGATCCAACCGTGTTTGGAGCCCTTTCTGTTGCAGACCTTCGTTCCCTTTGCGTTCAACACAGGCTACTTTCGACAGGGACTCGAAAAACACTTGAACGCCGGCTTCGGGGCTTGACGACTCCATCTCTTGCTCTAAACATTACCGGACCAGCAGCACAACCGGACCCAACCATCACCAACAACGACACAGCAGCTCCGAGGCCAGATTTCACCGAGGGCCAAATGCAGGCGATACGACAACTGATCAAGGACACCGTGCAACAGTCTAGCCGGGAGATAGCAAACGAAGCGGCCAAAGCCGCCGTGAACGCCTTTCAAGCCCAAGTCTCATCCAACAATAACCTCCCTACTCAACGGCCACTTTCACTCATGCCTGACACCGAAAGTGCACAACGGCCGCCTTTACTCGTGCCTGACGCGGAGAGCGCCAGGCGCGTTACGGGAGTTAGCTTTGCCTCACCCTTTCAGGACATCCCGGCGCAGTATATCAAGGAGATACAAAGTGGTGAGTTTTTTGAATTATCCAAACTTTTACCTAAAAACCTGTCGCTGTACGACGAAGGGGATAACCTAGTCTTGTCTTTGGAAAACTCTGTTGTTAAAGTATCGAGGAAATCCAAGCCAACAGCCTCCACTTCCATTACAAACATTGAGCAGTGGACAACAGCATTTACGTCCTACATGAGTGTGCTGATCCACAAGTTCCCAACCCGATCACAGGAACTTTTGCAGTATGCTAGTCTCATTAGATATGCAGCCCGTGTCCATAGAGGGTTAGGCTGGGCTATATATAATTTTAAGTTTCGCCAAAGAGCCAGCGTTAATAAGTCTCTAGATTGGTCACTTGTTGATAATCAGCTATGGTTGACCATTTTCACCGTGTCGCCAGCGGTACTCAATGAAGAGTACCCACTTTTTTCAAATGGACCCCAGCACAGTGCCTATAAAAAAGGGGGCGACAACAGAGGCACATGCAATCCTTACAACAGATATAGTACATGTTCCAGAGACCCCTGCTATTTCAGACATGTATGTAACAAATGTAGCGGGTCCCACCCAGGGTGTGACTGCTCTGCCAAGCAGCGGTCCGAGCAGCGGGAACGGGCAAGGACTAGCAATAGCGACCATGGAAGCTCAAAGTCCAGCCCCTCTAATCGAAAGTAAGAACACTTTCCCCTCGCTTCCGACCCCTATTAATGTAGAAAGACTCAAGGACATATTAACCAATCACCCAGACCAGGAATTTGTTTCCCGCTTATGTAATAATCTTTGGTATGGGGCAGACGTGGGTTTTAATGGGAGGCGTGTCTCTAGATTTTCGAAGAATTTGCCTACTGCAATTTCCCAACCTAGTATTGTTACTGAAAACCTTTCCAGGGAGGTGGCCTTGGGGCGAGTTGCAGGCCCTTTTCCCAGCCCCCCACTACCTAATTTTCAGGTGTCGCCCATTGGCTTGGTTCCCAAGAAGCACACAGCTAAGTGTAGGACCATTTTTCACTTGTCTTTCCCAAAATCGGGCGAGACAAGTATCAACTCATCCATTTCCAAAGAAGATTTCAGCCTTCAGTATATCACAATTGATAATGCAATCCGAGGGATCTTACGTTTTGGCCAGGGGTGTTTCCTTGCAAAGACCGATATTGAGTCTGCTTTTCGGCTTCTCCCCCTGAGACCATCAGATTACGAGCTTTTTGGGATGTACTGGGAGGGTGGCTACTACTATGATAAGGTTCTTCCCTTTGGGTTAAAGAGTGTCCCCTTTTTGTTCAACTTACTATCCGATGCAATAGAGTGGATCCTCCTCAACGAATGTCTTATTTCCTTTGTCTGTCATATCCTCGATGACTTTTTGATCATCGAACCAGCTGCACTCTCACCCCCTTTCCATCTGCCATGCCAACAGAGCTTGTCTAGCATGCTCCTGACCTTTAGGAATCTAGGTGTTCCCATAGCAGCTAACAAAACAGAGGGCCCATGTACCACCCTTGAGTTTATGGGAATTATCTTGGACACTGTCCGGATGGAAGCTAGACTTCCAGTGGATAAGGTCGAACGGATCCAAGCCTCTCTTGCCCTTTTTCAAACAAAAAAGTCTTGCACCCTAAAGGATTTGCAGTCTCTTATTGGGACTCTGAACTTTGCATGCAAAGTTATCCCCCCCGGTAGACCCTTTCTACAGCGTATGATTGAGCTCACTCGCAAGGTCTCTAAACCACACCATCATATTAAATTGGGCAGTGGATTTTTCAAGGATCTCACTATGTGGCAACAATTTATCCACACCTGGAATGGGGCCGGGTTTTTCCTGACCACTTCATGGGTGGATTCTGACACCTTAACACTTCATACTGACGCCTCGGGTACACTTGGCTATGGTGGAATCCTAAGTAATAAATGGTTCCAGGGTCGGTGGGAGACTCACCAACAGCTAAGTGCCCCTGGTATTAGCATCGCCTGGCAAGAGTTGTTTGCTTTGGTAGTAGCATGCCACGTATGGGGGCATGAGTTTTCCCATAAGCGTATTGTCTTCTATTGTGACAATGCATCGGTTGTTAGCATAGTGAACTCTAAACGATCCCGTATTCCCAGGGTTATGGACTTAGTTCGACATCTAACCCTTCTCACATTAAGGCATAACTTCTACCCAAGGGCAAAGCACATTGAGGGCAAGAAAAATGACATGGCGGATTCCCTCTCTCGTTTTCAGATGGACCGGTTTTTCAGGCTGGCTCCCCATGCCGACCCAGCCCCATGTCCTGTGCCCCCAGCACTCTTGGCGATCTGAATGCAGATATCCAGAACTACTTAAGCCTCTCCGTCGCTGCCTCAACCAGAAAAACATATAGCTCAGGTGAAAGGAGATTTCTTGATTTCTGCACCCTTCATAGCCCACACAAGTCAACTCCCATCCCAACCGATGAAGAGACTCTTATCCAGTATGTGGCATACCTAGCGAAGACAATTAAACACTCCTCTATCAAGGGTTACCTGGCTGCAATAAGACACCTGCATATTCGTCTAGGTTATGAGTTAGACCTTAAAAAATTTTTCCGCTTGCAGTTGATTTGCCGTGGTATCAAGCGATCACAGGGTGATGCTTCTCGGATTCGACTCCCCATTACAATAACTCACCTGAAATTGTTTTTCCAGCTTTTAGCTATCCCAAACACCACCAACTATGACTCCATTATGATATGGGCAGCTATGACCCTAGCCTTTTTCGGTTTTCTCCGCCTGGGAGAAATGACATGCAACTCGCCCTACTCCCCTGCTATCCATTTGTCCCCAAGTGATATAACCTTGCTTCCAAATTCCCTCTGCCCTGGACATATGTCTGTTAGGATTAAAATATCTAAAACTGACCCATTCCGTTCAGGCAATACTATTATTATAGGGAAGACTGACCAGACAATCTGCCCTGTCAGGGCTATGAAAACTTTTCTGTCCTTCCGGGGCACTTCAAGCGGTCCACTTTTTCAGTACTTATCTGGTTCTCCCCTCACTAAAGTGGGACTTACTTCTGAAACTAGGCAGCTTCTCTCCATGTCTGGTCTACAGTCCTCTCAATATGCGGGACATAGCTACAGGATTGGGGCTGCTACAACCTCTGCTTCTGTCGGCCTCCCCCCTTGGCTTATAAAAACTTTGGGGCGGTGGTCCTCTGACTGTTATGAAAGATATATCCAATGTCCCCATTCTCTCCTTTCTGGGGTTTCGTGTCAGCTGTTAGGTGATACATCTAACTAAACATGTGTTGGGTTGGGTCTGTTTCATCTATGGGGAATACACTTCGTGTATTTGTGGGGATGAAGTGCTCCCATACAGGTCACTCTTTGCCCCATAGACTCACAGAATGGATTGGTTGCCATGGTAACCATGAGTCTTAACTACCTTACCTGACTAAGGACCTCTTTCAGGGTATTGTGACCTGCAGCCCTGAGGAGGATTAAGGACCTCTCACAGGGTATTGTGACCTGCAGCCCTGGAGAGGAGTAAGGACCTCTTTTAGGGTATTGTGATCGGCAGCCCCAAAGAGGAGTAAGGAACTCTTGCAGGGTATTGTGATCTGCAGCCCTCAAGAGGAGTAGCTCTTAGGGATCGTGACCTGCACCCCTAGAGAGAAAAGGGGTGAGGGGGGTTTTGACCCCTCCCATCTTACCAAGCTAGACTAGTATTCTGTTAGCGATACTTGCCTGTTGGAGTACTTCATTCCCAACCCCCTTTCCCAACATTTATTGTTGTCTGTGTTTCTGTTTCTCATGGGTTGTGAGCATTAATTTTCTGTTTCTCTTTTTCTTGTTCTTTTAGAAATGTTTTTTAAAAGTGTTATGATTATTGTTCTCAATGGTTGAGCTGTATTTTAGAGGAATATATGTTGATAGGGGTCTAAAGAAATAGACTCCAACACAAGCTAAACACAATGCGTCCGATGTAAGAAAGACAGACTTCCAGTTAGGGATGCAATACTGTTTTTTGCAAGCCCGAGTTTAGGCTAATTGTAGCCTCTTGTCTTCAATTAAACCTTTTAATTCTGTTGCCTTATAATTATGGCTGTGCAAGCAAACCTTTGGCCAAAACACAATGAGAAAAATCCCGGCGCAATAAAAGGGGAGCGCACGGTAAAACGCACAACCTTTGATCGTAGCGAAGCCAGCCTGGAGAAACGCTGTATGTTTCAATTCCAAGCTGAATTAGTACGAGGTTGTCGTGCCCGGTTCACTCTCACTTCTCTTCAACATTGACTTAGCCGGAGGTCACGTCAACAACGTTCTCGTTCAAAACGTCACGCGCGCTCTGATCGACAACATGGTTGTAAAGTACGATGGCACCATACTGCGGGAAACAGTGGCGTATGACATTATCAAGATCTGGGAAGACTTTTTCCTTTCACAGGAGAGCGGGATAACATTATTCTCGAGGGCATTCAGAGTGGGAATCTCAACAAGATCTGCTCAGGAGCGGGGGACAAGAAAACCTCGGGTCATAACGAGCTTTATCGAAGAAAATAATTCACCACAGGAGCTGAGCAGATGATCTGTAATCCGTTAAACTTTGTAATGAAGTGACATCAGATGTCGTTTAACACACCACTTAAAGGTGTTTGCCGACTAATTACTTTCCTCAATTAGGTTCAACAGAGCAGACACGCTGGATGGCCAGGTGTGCGAGGTTGATCACGGACAGAGCGAGTATTGAAAAAAACAAAAAGAAAGAAACATAAGAAAGAAAGGAAGAAAAAAGAAAGGAAGAAAGAAAGAAAAAACCAAAAGCAAAGCGGAGAAGGACGTTTGGTGATTTTTGAAAATCTAAAAATAATCCCTTGTATATATGCGATGCAATTTGAAGAAGAAACATCCCAGCGATTTTTTTCCCCCAAGAGTATATCACGCTCAACCCCGTAAAACGCGCGAGAGATGCACAAGGTGACGTAGTTGTCGTATTGTTGCGTGTGGTAATATTTTACTCATTTATTACAACACCTGCATGGAGGAAGAACGATCTTCTCCACTACCAGTTCAACCCTTCGTGTCTTTTATTGGTCACAAGCACATCCCTTAACGAGAGAGCTGTGTTGGGAAAGCAAGACCAGTGGCGTGTGTAAGATTTCTCCCGATATGGTGGAAGTTATCGCTGCGCGGGAACTCGATCAAGCCCGCCAGTTCAGTGAGATGGAAGGGACAGCCAAGACACTTATGCGAGGCTTTTTCTTTTGGTTTATGTGCTGCGCTATTGCGACAGAGAGAAAAATCATTCGATCGTCTGATCAGTTGGCCCTTGTCAATTCCATTCAGTCGCAAGAATGTTAATACTGTGACCCTTCATTTGAAACGCCGAGCAACGCTGCTTCTGGCAGGAAAATAGGCCACCTCGATCTAATGTACTTGCCGAAAAGAACATCCAAATCGATTTAATCGAGTCTGAGTTGGACGCACTTCAAGCCGAGGTAAGTAATCTTCAGACCTCAACATTATCACCTACCTAGTACAACGATATTACCTGAAAATACACTCTTTGTCTCGATGGCGTGATGAGCTTCTACACAAATATACCTCAGGAGGAGAGGGCAGAGACAGTGTGAAAGATCTATCTAATAAAGATAGCCATCCCATTCCAGTGCACAGTATCTTAGTTAACAGAGCGCTCAAACCAATTCTTAGCCGAGGGCTCTTTAACCACTTGTCTAGTGTCTAGAAAAGGTACGATCATTCTCTATCTGGAATGAGCAAAGAAGAAGCCACGCAATTCATTCAACCAGCGAAAAATCACCACATGACTATAATAAACTGGTTTACGGCGTAACACCCTGCACTGAAACTGCATTCCTTGACAACAGCATTTTCAAGGGCAAACGATTCGCAAACGAGTCTATTTTGGATGAAAAAAACACATTTCAAACCTACTGAAATACTTAAGTAAATGCACTTCTCCAGTTGCCACCCACCAGGGGTCAAAAAGGGATTCATTAATCAAAGGCGAAGAACTTAAACGTCTCCGAAAAAATCCTTGGAAAAAGATACGTTTACGCATTTTAAAGAACCCTAACCTATAGTTTAAAATCATCTAAATATACTTAATTCTTTCAACAGAAATACCAGGAAAAAGCGAAATATTGCCTTTCGTTACAAAATACTATACAGAGGTCCCTCAACTAAAACAAATATTAATGAAAAAGTGGCATTTAATTCCTACAACAAGCGATCAATCGCTACTTCAAGGATCCCCCAGTCGCTTCGTACAAAAGGGTAGGGTGGTTAGTTCATATGAGCTGTTGTTATCGAGGGCAGAATAATGGTATATTTTTTTTCCAATTAACTGAAAACTATTCTGTCTTTCTTGGGTGGTCAATTCATTTGAGCTGTTGTTATCTGAAAGCAGAATATAATTTCTTTTTACCTTACTTCAATCTATTCGGTCTTTCTTGGGTAGTCTGCTCATTTGAGCTGTTGTTATCTGAAGGCAGAATGTAATTTCTTTTTAACTAACTCAAAACTATTCTGTCTTTCTTGGGTGGTCAGCTCATTTGAGCTGTTGATATCTGAAGGCAGAATATAATTTCCTTATCAACAAACTTTAAACTATTCAGTCTTTCCGTTGGGTAGTTAGCTCAGTCAAAGCTTTTTCATCCCCTTTATTTTCGTTTGAACTGCTACTAAAACAACATTTTTTCCACCAAATTGTTTTGTCATTGCATAAATTAAAATTAACATTTAACAACAGCTTAAGCTTAAGCTTAAGCTTTACGTTTTCATTGCTTGTTTTATTGATATGTGGGTACTTGAGCCTGAGCATTAGCTATGCCATGCTGATGAGGCCTAACAAGGCCGAAACAGCTGTCCATGGCTGCTAATGCTTGGGCTCAATCTTTGCTTTGGTGGATTTAAGGGGTAATTCCCGCTACCATGTGGCCTTTAGGATACTTCACAAATTTAATGTGATCAAGTAAGCTGAAGCCACTCAAAAGGCACTAAGGCCACAACGTAACGGGCATTACCCCTTAAATCTACCACTAAGGCCACAATTTTTGCTTTGTTAGATTTAAGGGGTAATGCCCGCTACCTTGTGGCCTTAGTGCCATTTGAGTGGCTTCTGCTTACTTGATCACATTAATTTGTGAAGTATCCTTGTCACTCCAGCCACATCCCACAAGCTTTACGTTTTCATTGCTTGTTTTATTGATATGTGGGTACTTGAGCCTGAGCATTAGCTATGCCATGCTGATGAGGCCTAACAAGGCCGAAACAGCTGTTTATGGCTGCTAATGCTTGGGCTCAATCTTTGCTTTGGTAGATTTAAGGGTTATTGCCCGTTACCTTGTGGCCTTAGTGCCTTTTGAGTGGCTTCAGCTTACTTGATCACATTAATTTGTGAAGTATCCTTGTTTTGAACTGTGGCCGGTTTCTTGTTGTGGCGAACGTGACGCTGATCACCACAAAACACACTGATTTCAATGAGCATTCGAAGAGTAAGGATGTTGAAGAAATTCCTGAGAAATCATCAGCAGCTGTTGAACAATTACTGAGAAATTGCTTACTTTTTTCATTTACTTACATACCGTCGAATAAATTGAATATTACCTCGGTCAACATATCGTTCCCTTCTCAAAATGTCGACAAAACAATCAGAAAGCTAACATTCATAAGGCCGAACACAGGCAACACATTCACAGGATGATAACTCACAGCAAATGACTTTACCAACTTCAACCACGCAGCGCCAAAAAAGATCCCAAGAGCCAGCCTCGGCCGCCGAAGCTGACAGGCCAATAGCTGGCCCAGAGGCGGGATGCGGCAGCGCGGCGTTAAGCACCGCCCAATGGCTTGCTGCGGGCAGCATTGTGGTCTCATTGATCGGGCTTTATTACAAACGTGAATAACTCAACGCTGTATTCAATAAAACGGCTGCGCCTGCCATGTTGCAAAGCAATTATTTACAACCTGTGCTTGGAAAGCGCCGCCGTTTCAACAGCCAAAACAAAAAGGGGTATCCGTCACATGGATTAACCATTTGCGTTCATCATAACATTGCCTGCAAACCGTTATGAAAGTTGACGTTCTCCAGGTTTTTATCTTCACCTCGGCCATTTTCGGCACCGGGCTGATATGGTTGAACTTCAACGAAAAGGTTTTCCGTACAGTCCTCGATCTTATGAAAGCCACCTTCATTGACACCGATTCAGCTGAGGAGAAGTCCGATTAATTTTGTTTCTTTTGCATATATTGTCACTCCGATACACTCATGTCTGACAAAAAGCTTGTTAAAACGATCGTCGATGCTGCGACTCTCACAGGCCTCGCTGCCAGTATCGGCTGGGTCGTGAAAGGGAATTTTACCTCCGACCCCAGCAGCAATTCGATGAGCTACGAGAAGTCCACTGCCGTTATGGCGGGCAGCATTGCCGCTCAAACAGTATCTCTAGGACCAAAAAAAAATCCTCCCTGCAACGTTTGATGATTTGATAAATAGGATCTGATATATAGTAAACATGGAAAGTATTGCGATTATGGTTTGTGGGGCTGTGTTGAATGCCGCGAATTTTATCTGCGACAACTATCTTGTGAAGGCTCTCGGCGGCGGTGACAGAGCTGCGGAAAAGGAAAAAGAGCGCCATGACAAAGCGCTCGAGGCTTATCTAGCTGCTTACGCCAAATACAAGCGCGACCGCACCAAACTTCTTGACTGGATTGCGACTAACGCCCAAATAAAAGTGGAGGCCAAGCATAACTTCACCAACACTAACTATGCCTTCAAACTCTACAACCAGGCGCACCCTAACGAACGAATCTTGCCTGCCAAAGAGCCCAAATTTTCTGATTTCTACCAGCCAAGCGAGGGGCAGGAAAATAGTGAACTTTTTTTTGGGGGGCGCCGGGAATCTTTCTCTGGGCTACACAGCCTTCCGCTTCTTTTGAACTTTTCATCATTGATATGCAATGGAAACCAAACTCGCGAAGGTATACTCCAGCCCCGGGGGCTACTGGAAAGGAATTGCCACGATAAAGAAATTACCCGAAGCCGCCAATGTTACGGAAGAAACTCCAAAAAAGTGGCTGATCAGGCAGGGGATTTGGCAGATTTACCTCCCCGCACCGCGACGCATTGCTCGACCAAAATTCGATGTTTCCACACCCAATGCGGTCTACCTCGCGGTCCTTCTTTTTCTGCCGCACGAGGAACTCTCCCAAGGGCGTAAAGTTTACAAATGTGCTCTTACAACTACTGATGTAGCCAGCCGCTACAAAGAGGCCGAACCCTTGACCTCGAAAAATTCTGGTAAGGTCGTCCAGGCCTTTCAGAAGATTTACAAGCGTCGGCCTCTCAAATGGCCTGAAAAGCTGCAGGTTGACCCCAGGCGCGAATTGATGGGCACTGTTACAAAAGAGATTGAAAATCACAAAACATATATCCGGCGCGGGCGCACTGAAACTCACCGCGACCAGGCCATTCCCAAAACTTTCCAACCGCACCCTGGCTGATCTCCTGTTTGGCCACCAGTACGCCGTGGAAATACGGCTCCCTGTGGGCCAGCGGTCTACTGCGTGGGTGAAAAGGCTCCCTGACGTTGCTTCAATTTTTAATAATGAAATTACACGGTTGACAGGGAAAAGACCTGCAGAAGATTTCAAAAAAAAAGCTGTTGTTGCCAAGCCTTCGACACATTATTCGAGACCTGTTGGAAAAAAACGAAAAAAAGCTTTCCTCCCTGGTGGATTTCCAGTATTTGTTTCAACCAGGTTGAAACAAAGTTGAGTTGGATGGTGGTGGTGTGAAAAGAGCTATAGATCCAATTTGGTCTTTAAAAGTTTACATGCTCGAAAGAGCCACCATTAAACCAAATTAACCGGTGTTGTACTATTTGCACGACGGACCAAAGCGCAGCTTCGTTCGAGAAGAATTGTTGGTTGTCCCTCCAAACACAGAGTTACCATCAATCAACCCTGGTTGATGTGATATTCAATCGGCTCTGTGTGAATCCCGTCCAGCAGCACCCACCGTTTATCCTACTACGCGCTCAGCCCCATCTTCTGATGCTCATAAGTGACCATCCACCTGCCCCTCTTGCGGAAACCTTTGTTTGTCGCCATGTCTTTGCTGCCTTCCAAAGCTGATTCAAAAAGGCTGCCACGTAATCTCGTTTTGTTTCTTTGACATTCCCTTTGTGCTGAACTTGGTTTTTCTTCGTTTTCCACTTTCTCAACGAAATAACACTTTGAGCAGGTTACAATCATCCGCAGGCCAACACATTCAAGCTTGAAAAGTCCAGGGGTCCGACTGCTCCACTTGTCCCAAGCCAACACTTGCGCCTTGGATTCGTCTCTAAAGTCGGGCTCGATAACATCTTCCAACCTTTCTGAGCTGGATAAGCTCGAAATCTTTTCTGTCAACGTACCTGTCTAGAAAGTCGTAATAGAACTCAAGCATCCGCAATTTTTCCAGCTGAATCACAGCGATCCTAGCCTGGAATGGTCTTCCTATTGTAATCCTCGGTTTCCGGCTTTCCAACTGGAGCGCTTGCCCCACCTCATCAAGATCGCTGAAATAAGCACTTTTCAGGGCCCGGTCCATGACCTTCTCATCTTTGGTGTATATCACGTTGGTTTGCTGCTCCAACGCTTCGATAAGCTTCCCGTACCCACTGTTTCCCAACAGTTTTAACACATCCGCGATCAGTGCCTTCCTTTTTTCTGTCTCCTGTGCGACGCACCTCCGCTACCTGCTCCATGAACCAGGTGAAAATCTTTTTCGGTTGATAGTTGATCGTTCTGTGGACAGCTGTGATCACCGCTCTGTGGTCCACATACCACCGAAGAAGAGGCATGTAAATAAACATCTATTTTTGCGGACAATGCCCCTACCATCTTTTTTCCGTCCCCGCCGTTTCTGCTAGTGCGCTTGTGATAATCCCATATTTCTCGCGGCACGGCTTCGACAGGCACTTCTTTGTTGATGAAAAACAGGCATATCTCCTCGAACTTGAGCCACAGAGGCTCAGGAATCTCGATGTCAACTTCAGCGAGCCCAAACCAGGTGCTGTCTTGGAGGCTTTGTGTCAGAACGGGCGCCCCTCTGATCGCCTACTCGTCTGTGTAGTGAGCGTGGTGGACAGGTAAAGAGCGTTGGCATCATACTCGAGGACGCGTTTGCAAGGAAGAGGGGCGTCCATCTGGTGTGACCTTATCCCTCTGACACCAGCTTCGTGGTACCGGGTGAACACAAGGCTTGGACCTCCGACAACAACCCCTTTCAACATGTCATACGCTTCTTTGCAAGGATTGTAGAGCTCGGCACCCCGCTCAGCTGCCCCCCGAAGAAGATAATGAAGGCTCACGCCTGTAACACTGACAGGGTTTTTCAGGATGTCAAACCCCCTTCCTGTGTAGAAGGCCCGCATTTTTTCCAAAGCCTCCCGTCCGGGAGCCACATCAAGATTGTTGTAGCAACACAGCCTGCAAAGGTTTGCATTCCTTTTTGCTTGAACAACCGTCTGCATTCCTTCCATTCATCCCGCGTGAGTGTATAATCACCTTCCAGGGAAGAGTACTACTCGGAATGGCCCGGGAGTCTGGGATAATCGAGTTTTTCAGGTGAATAGAACCACTGGTACAGGAACCATGATTTCTCAGCTGTGTAGCTGTAAGCTTTAACCCACTTTTTCTAGCTGGTCCCTGGCCCAAGTTAATTGATGATATCCAGGAAGCGAAACCCTTTCGTCAGCGAGTACGTGATCTTGTTGGAGTTAATGCATTAAGTCCAACGGCGCGTAAGCGACGGGACAAGCTGAAACTGTAAAATTCCGCTGAAGATGACATTAAAGTCAAAACCGGTCCGGAGAATGGCTTGTTTTGGTTGAGACGGCTGGATCGGCACCCAACCATAAGTGTCCATCCTTAATTTCCAGTGCGAAACCGCAAGGGAGGTTCCGTTAAAGGCGTTGGGAAGCAAGCAGGATCTAGACCCCCTCTCCTGGCAAGAGAAATTCTCTGCAAAATATATATATATATATATATATATATATATATATATATATATATATATATATATATGACTTCAGGTGGGTTCCACACTGATAAATCCAGGATAGTGCTCAACAATAATGGAGCGGTGATAACAATGTGTTTCTACTCAATCTCGTTTCATATGGACTTTAATACAGGTCTGTTTCGTAGACCAACAAAGAGTTAGTCCACTCATCATGGAATTTAACTGATGAGTGGACTAACTCTTTGTTGGTCTACGAAACAGACCTGTATTAAAGTCCATATGAAACGAGATTGAGTAGAAACACATTGTTATATATATATATATATATATATATATATATATATATATATATATATATATATATATATATATAAAGGTAATGAACTGAAGTCTTCATCAGCTATTAAAGTGCTCAATAGATAAACTAGAGCAATATGTATATTTTCGGAGTTGGATTATTTGGTCGAAGACATTTATTGCTATCAGAGTTTCACGATTCTTGAGAAGCAGGCATCAGGCAACTGCCAAAAATAACGGATTGTTACGGTATCACTCAACCGACAGAAAAGATGTACTGCGAAACTCTTTTACGAACCCAACTTATTTATTTAACGATACGTAACTAAATCCTAGTTACAAAGGAACGATTTCTAAACAATACAATCTGCTATCAAAGTAGCTTAAGCCTACTGCTAAAACTTCAGTCACCACAGACACAAACCCACAATAAATGGCGATGTCTCCTCAGAAATCTCCTTTCGGTCCAGTTGACCATGAATGAAGTTCCTCAATAGCTCTCTATGATTCTCACGGTATAGCTTCTCCAGTCGGTCTCCGCCGACAACCACCACCAATCGCTACGTAGCGGAATCCTCATATACAATTTAATAAAATTCTAGATCCTTCTTGGAGCTTGTATAATAACTATTTATGTAGCATTACATCGTAATTACATCATTCAGTACAATGTTCTAAATTGTTCGGTAGCGTGATAGTGGAAGGTTCTGGTACAAACATTGCGTGACTCAAGATTCTAGAAGTAACTAGAAACTTATTATTTACAATCGCTCTCCATAACAGGATACATAAGAATATACACAAAATTTGAAAATACAGAACAATGCCTAGCGGCGTGACAAGTAGACGGATATCATTGGTTAATCTAAGCGAGCACTTCATCAAATTTTTAACCGGAACACACTTAAATTAAGCTATAACTGCATGAGTAACATCAAAACCATTATTTCTAACCGCAACAAAGCTCAAATTAATAAATCTGATCCAACCAATGACAGTAATTGTAACTGCCGGAATTCAAGCACGCGTCCCATGGACGGAAAATGCAACGACCAAAACATCATTACCAAGCTGAGGTCACGACATCAACCTTAAGACAGACATACATTGGACTTTGTGACACAACTTTCAAGTGAAGATACATAAACCATGTATGCTCATTTACGAACGAGCGGTATAAACACGCAACCGAGTTAAGTAAATATATTTGGACCTAAAAGATAAGAATATTATCTACAACATCAAATGGCGTAAGCTAAAACAGGCCTGGTCATATTCAAATGTAAACAAGCGTTGTAATTTGTGTTTATGGGAAAAATACTTTATTATATGTAAACCCGAAATGTCAAAACTAAACAATAGAAGCGAACTGGTATCTACGTGTCGACATTCCAAAAAAATTCCTGTTAACGACAATGCTCGCTTAGATTAACCAATCATATCCGTCTCCGTGTCACGCCGCAAGGCATTGTTCTGTATTTTCAAATTTTCTGTATATTGTTATGTATCCGCTATTTTTGGCAGTTGCCTGATGATTCCTTCGCAAGAAAACATGAAACTCTGAGTAGCAATAAATGTCTTCGACCAAATAATCCAGTTTTCAAAAAAAAAAAAAAAGAAAAAAGAAACTGTCCCTGACTTCAACTTTTCATTAAGATCTTATCCCCGCTCCCCTCCCCTTCCCTCCAGTTTTATTTGTAAGTTAGTTTCCACTCTCTCGCAAAGAAAGAAACGTGCATTTGAAGTGTTCGCGCGGTCAGTTAGCTCGCAGTGACGTCGTTAGAGCTTGATTTTCCGTTGGCCTCCTAGAGCAGGGTATTCTTTAGGACATCATTAAGTCCAGTGACGGGAAAAGTCTTGCGAGGTGCAGTATCTGCCTCGTCTAGTTTCCTGCTGTGCACTTGTTTGCTAAACGAGTACTTTGTTTAGCCGGGCGGTACTGCTGGAACAATGCAGGGATATTGAGAGCTCTGCTTTGAGAGGTAACAGGTCTTTAGCCTCAGAAAGTAGGTGTCGGTGATCATTTCTATTCTCTGGGAGATAAACTGGTGTTCAATTTGGAGCATGCTAAAGACGTAGTAAAAATGCTGTGGATAGATGGTCGTCAAGAGCTCCTCGCTAACACGGACAGTAAACATCCGGGACTTCATGAAATTTGCCAAAAAGCACAAGGCATGGCTGGGAATTTGTTTGCACAAAGCGTAAGTTTGAACACTTTTTTGACTAGTTTCCGCCCTCGCAACTTTACCGATCTTAAGCTAGTGATTTGATAGTCTGAAAGTGTCATAATGACTGGTTTCCGGTGTCAGAAGTGATCACAAAATCGAGCGATAATTTACACAAATAAAATTCGACATTAATTAGCTGTGATTCTTCGTAGCAATCACGAACGCTCGGTTGAAAACGCTGCTAGACTTCACCTAAATCGGTGCCGCTAATTCCAAAGCTGACTTTGCCGTCAGAAAGAGCGACTAACGCACCAAAATTCTCATGTCAGAGGTCACGTCAATTTCATGTCTAATTGCAAGACAAATAACATGTATTCTTTGTCTTCCCTTTGACAGGTACTGTGGGCTCATAAGGAGCCTAAATGCAAGTCTCCCTTTTGACAAACCGAGGTATTGATAAAGAAAGTTCTAAAACCCCTGAAATTTTCATGAACATGGTTTTCAAAAGATCGGCTCTCTCTATATATATATATTCTTGTGTAAAGATTTCCAGACTTCAGAAGTGATTCATAATCGCTTTATTGCAACAGCTCTGTTTCGTATAGCCAAATACTGACTACACTCATCAGGCAATAGCGACGAATGACCGTTAAATTTGAATGTTGGCAATATAAACAAATAGTTGCGTGAGCGCGCGCCTTGCGCGTGCTGTAAATTAACAGTTACGCTATGTTATTCGAAAGTTTCTGAGTACGTATTTGTTCCTGTGAGGGCAAGAACTTGCTAATTCGTTTCGTTTGTTTAGGGTGCACAATTTTTTTCTGCAGATAATAGTGAACTTTTCGTAAAGACACAAGCTACATTTCTTCGTGATATTATCATAAGGTTTACATGTTTTTAGTACTTTCCACTTTATGTGACGGGGTTTGTTGCCGTCTTTCAGGGTCCATATGTGTTTTTGTATGTCACATCCAAGAAGTTCACTATTTTCTTATTCGCGTCAATTGTGATTTTCAGGCCATTTGATTGAAACACTCTACAGACTTCTTGTTTTGTTTTTTCGATTTCTTTTGGAGTAGCTTTGCAGACTGCAATGCCATCGTCGCGGTAGAGGCCTACTTCATCCTTAAATTTGGGCGCAATGAGTGACAGCATGTACAAACCAATCAATTCACACGTTTCTGCTCCGTCGTATGAGCCCATTGTCACGTCGAACAGGTTGTTGGTGTTCTTTTTTGTCCAAGGTAAGCTTTGATGGTATAGCAGTGACCTTTTTGCGTGGATTATGATTTTCCTGTCTTGCTGGGTGATTGCGGTGAATTGTATATATATATATATATATATATAATAGCCAAGAACTGGAAAATACGACTTTGCCAATATTTCGTCTTTATTAAAAGACTTCATCAGGGCAACTGATGTGAAAGCGGTTAAAACCGTTATAAGATATACGCTAGCTGATGTGAGACGCTAATACGAGACTTAAAGCTGCTCGCGCGCTGTAAAGCGCGCGCGTTACATATAAGTGAAGCAATGAGAGCGATATTAAAATAAATCCCTTCGAGGATTCCTACTACAGAAAAAATCATCACTATTAAGACCCAGTGGATAAATACATCGAAGACGGTATGCCCACTGGGCCTCCCTATCCCTAAGATATTCCTCACTTGAACACTTGTCTATTAACTGTATTCTAACATCACTCAAACCATGATGGTCTGCCTGATTGAAATGCCTGTATATAACATCGTCTTTAAGTTTATTCTCAGAGGATAGTCCTCTGTGTGCATTAATCCTAGACTTGTGGTTATTAAATCTAGTCCTAAATTTGTTAATAGTAGATCCCACATACTGCATTTGACACATTGCACAAGACAATAGGTACACTACGTGGTCTGAATTACAATCCAGCTTAAAATTAATCACAAAATCTCTCCCAGTAACTCTACTTTTGAAACAAATGCCCTCATCCAAGAAATCACAAACCCTGCATCGTCTATCCCCACATCTACCACAACCCTTAACAGTAACTGGTGTCTTAAGTTCGGAATGTACCAGAATGTCCTTAAGGCATTTAGGCCGCCGGAAAGCCACCATGGGCACCTGTTCCAAGGCCAGCTGGCAACGCCTAGAAGATTGCAAAACAGGATGAAGCCTGTGTAATATTTTAGAAATACAAGGGAGTGCCGGATGAAATGTGACCACAAAAGGAATACGTTTATTACAAGCGGGCTGCTTATCCCTAAGGGTTTGTTCCCTGGGAATCCTACGCGCTCGATCTATTTGCCCCTCCACATGCTCCCTGTTATAACCCCTTTTAACCAAGTAACTGCACAATTCCTCAGCCCGTTTATCAAACAAAGCATCCGTGGAACATATACGTCTTATTCTAAGGGCCTGACCATAAGGGATACCTTTCTTACATGAATTAGGGTGACAAGAGGAATGAAACAAATATTGGTGTTTGTCCGTAGGCTTACTATATAAATCTGTGGAAATTACCCCCTCGTTTAACAAGACACTAACATCTAAAAAGTTGACTTGCTCAGACGACCAGCTAAAAGTGAATTTAATGGTATTATGAAACGAGTTCATAAGCCCCATAAACTCTTTGAGTCTCTCCTCTCCCTCCGTCCAAATAAAAAAGATGTCATCTATAAATCTACGCCAGAAAAGCGGCGTTATTGATGCTTGTTCAAATAGGTCCGATTCTAGTTTACCCATAAAGATATTGGCATAAGACGGCGCCATTTTTGTCCCTATTGCTGTCCCCAGGACCTGTAGGAAATGTCTACCATTAAAAGTAAGGTTGTTGTTAGTGAGCACCAACCTAGCCAAATCCACTAAAACATCATATAGTAAGCCTACGGACAAACACCAATATTTGTTTCATTCCTCTTGTCACCCTAATTCATGTAAGAAAGGTATCCCTTATGGTCAGGCCCTTAGAATAAGACGTATATGTTCCACGGATGCTTTGTTTGATAAACGGGCTGAGGAATTGTGCAGTTACTTGGTTAAAAGGGGTTATAACAGGGAGCATGTGGAGGGGCAAATAGATCGAGCGCGTAGGATTCCCAGGGAACAAACCCTTAGGGATAAGCAGCCCGCTTGTAATAAACGTATTCCTTTTGTGGTCACATTTCATCCGGCACTCCCTTGTATTTCTAAAATATTACACAGGCTTCATCCTGTTTTGCAATCTTCTAGGCGTTGCCAGCTGGCCTTGGAACAGGTGCCCATGGTGGCTTTCCGGCGGCCTAAATGCCTTAAGGACATTCTGGTACATTCCGAACTTAAGACACCAGTTACTGTTAAGGGTTGTGGTAGATGTGGGGATAGACGATGCAGGGTTTGTGATTTCTTGGATGAGGGCATTTGTTTCAAAAGTAGAGTTACTGGGAGAGATTTTGTGATTAATTTTAAGCTGGATTGTAATTCAGACCACGTAGTGTACCTATTGTCTTGTGCAATGTGTCAAATGCAGTATGTGGGATCTACTATTAACAAATTTAGGACTAGATTTAATAACCACAAGTCTAGGATTAATGCACACAGAGGACTATCCTCTGAGAATAAACTTAAAGACGATGTTATATACAGGCATTTCAATCAGGCAGACCATCATGGTTTGAGTGATGTTAGAATACAGTTAATAGACAAGTGTTCAAGTGAGGAATATCTTAGGGATAGGGAGGCCCAGTGGGCATACCGTCTTCGATGTATTTATCCACTGGGTCTTAATAGTGATGATTTTTTCTGTAGTAGGAATCCTCGAAGGGATTTATTTTAATATCGCTCTCATTGCTTCACTTATATGTAACGCGCGCGCTTTACAGCGCGCGAGCAGCTTTAAGTCTCGTATTAGCGTCTCACATCAGCTAGCGTATATCTTATAACGGTTTTAACCGCTTTCACATCAGTTGCCCTGATGAAGTCTTTTAATAAAGACGAAATATTGGCAAAGTCGTATTTTCCAGTTCTTGGCTATTATTTTAATTCGTCTGGAGACACAACCACGACAGTGGATGCTTTTGACATTATTATATATATATATATATATATATATATATATATATATATATATATATATATATATATATATATGTATATATATGTATATATATGTATATATATATATATGTATGTATGCATGTATGTATGTATGTATGTATATACAGAAAGTGACACAACCGGAAAGAATTACATTGCACTAACAGAGGGAGCTTTTAAACAACGTTACACGCAACACAAACTTTCCTTCCGGAACAGAAACTATTCAAACAGCACGGAACTATCAAAATATATCTGGTCACTCAAAGACAACAACACCAATTTTACAATTAACTGGAGTATTTTAGCGACCGCCCCGGCCTACATCAACAAAAGCAAGCGGTGCTACTGGTGCCTCACAGAAAAACTTTACTTAATTAGAGCCAAGAAGCTGTCTTTATTAAACAAAAGAACAGAACTCATTTCCAAATGCCGCCACGAGAATAAGTTTTACTTAGCAAATTTCACAAGCCGCCAACAATACAATCTCTATTTCACACGTAGATTATTTAACACGTAGAGCAGATCATCACACTAGCGAGTTAATTAGCCACTTATCTCATTTGAATATAAAAAGGCTTGTTCTTAGTTGAATAAAGTTCTCTCTGACGAGCGCTTAGGCGCGAAACTCGGAGTCATAGAGAATCGATGCGTCCTCTTTAATCCTTCAACTTATGTATACTTAGCTCCGCTACCACAGCATTGAGCACTTTATGCCAAGGTAGACTCTACCTCAACATTTTATATATATTCAGTTGTTTGTGACTGATGCTTGTGAAGAGTTATATACATACCAGTTGAAGAACACGCCTGTTGACAGAGTGCTCAATAGAAGAACTAGAGCGTTGATAAAATCAAGGTGGTGTGATCAACTGAAGTTTCGACTTGCCATTTTATTACTAAGTAAATATCACAGCATGAAAAAGGAGATTTAAGACAAATTAATGTTGGCTTAAATCTTCTTAAAGTAGCTTATCCAACTTTACTCCACAAATTATATCTTCTTAAATGTTAATAAAGTTACATTTACGCTTCCAAGCGTAAAGGTGATGTAAAACTGCCATAAAAGTTGTCCACCAAGTTTATGCTTTTTACTACTGCAGCATAAAGATGCCGTAAAGTTTCACTTTAACCTTTTTAGCTAAAATTTGATTTTTACCTAGCATAATGCTTGCCAGAGATTTAGGTAACGTAATGTACCGCATTACATTTTGATACAATGGACCTTGTGAAAGGTAACTTCCACGCGAACTTGGCTTGGAGAAAAATTATCTCCCCCTATTCCATAGACTAATTACACTTTTCGAATTCGTATTGTATTTTTTCTTGGTGCTTTTTCGTTCTACGCCATCAGGAATAGTCTGCTTCTCTCCCAAAACATTTTTCACCTATGGATTGATATTAACTTTACTTTCATATAGTCAGTTTCAATATGCAAAAGGCGAAAAAACAACAGACACAGAAATACAGAGCAACTGTGAAACCTTTTGCTTTATTTGTTTAAAATATTGAAAACAAACAATATGTGTAAGCTACTTGATTTATAGATTAATTCCGTAATTGTGTACAGGAATATGTCCTGGCAATGTAGTACTTTGTGGTTCAACGGAACTTTACTTTTTGGTTATAATGCACTTGACTTGACTTTTTTTTTTGCAAACCGGTTCCTAAACTAGGAAATTGTAAGACTTACTAAAATAGAATTATAATAATTACAAGTAACTACATCTACGAAATGTGTAAGTTGAAACTACTTTAATAATGAACCTGCTTCTCTCAGTTTGATTTATCATACAAGTTAAGAAAATAATGTTTTGAGAAATTTTGACATTAGTTTGAACATAAAAACAAAATTTGGAGGTCGGAGAGTCGACAAATTTCATCAATTGACTTGCACAAGGAAGTTAACTGCTTCATCGATTTTTTTGTTTTGCGAACCGGTTGCTAAACTAGGACATTGTAAGACCTACTAAAATAGAATTATAATAATTACAGGTAACTACATCTACGAAACGTGTAAGTTGAAACTACTATAAGAATGAAGCTGCTTCTCCCAGAAATCGATTTCCCAGTTTGATTTATCATACAAGGGAAAAACAAATAATGTTTTGAGAAAGTTTGATATTAGTTTGAAAATAAAATCGAAATTTGGAGGTCGGAGTGTCGACAAATTTCATCGATTGACTTGGGGTATGAAAGCTCGCGTAAATGTCTGGGAAATAAAAAAAACGTGTTCCTCGTACATTGTTGAGTATTATAAGCACTTGGCAAATTTTAAGAACACTGCTGAAATAACTGCGATAGTCGCTCACATATTCATTCAGTAATCCGCAGTCCAAATATATGATTTTCATATATGTACTCTCACATATTCATCGCTCACGGGTGTATAACGAGCCCACAAAATGACCAGCTCCCAGTTGGCTCGTTAGTTCAGTTAGTAGAGCACTGCACCGGTATCGCAGAGGTCGTGGGTTTGATTTCCGTACAAGGTTCAATTTATTTTCACTACTGCTTAAAAGTGTTCATAACTGCGATGGTCGCTCACATAATTATTACTTTGATCATAGACCATTTCTTCAGCAACGGGCTCGCTGTAGTTATCTCGATGGACTTGTTCTTTTTCCATTAGTTCCGCCACAATGTTCTTATTCTTTATCAAACGATTATTGATCCCTTGCTCTGCCAACCCACCTACAACTGCTTTAAGGGCGCGGGGTTTCGTTACATCATCATTATAAGGGATGACAAATATTTGACCAGCCCTGGGATGTTGACCACTTGTTTTATTCAATGATTTCGGCGTAACTGTCCTTGAGGTGTCCAAAACAATGCATTTTTGACGAGCTGGAAACGCCGTGGTCAAGACCCTCGGAAACTTTAATTATTTCAACGTTCTTCGTCGTCACTTCCCTCTTCACTCGCGTTATTAGTGTCCTCGTAATCACTCTCCTCCTCCTCCTCCTCCTCATCCCATTGGACCTTTCTCTTTACATTGACCAGTATTCGTTAACGACAACAACCAAGTGATCATACGACAGACTATTTCGTCTAAAATATCAAAAACCTTATTATTAATGATAAAAGACGTTGAGGTTCCTAAAAAAGCATGGGCACTCGTTTTGGATTGTAATTTTAGGTGGAGCGGTATAGCATGTCTGAGTCCTGCCCAGACTAATAAATTATTTTTTTTTTAATCTTTTTGAAAATAATATTATAACACTCTGTGGTGTTAAAATCGAATAGAAGATCTGTTACATAAATGAAAAAAGACTCGAAAAATGTTTTGTAGAAAACTGGCTATTATTTGTACGAATGTCTTTATTATTCCATATTTTGTTGTGCCAAGGTTTCTCTGCAGAAAAATTGTCTCGAAAATCCGCCCTCCATTGTAGCATTTCAGTATAAAATTGAGAGGAAAGTGTGAGGTCTTTTACATTATAATTACAATAATAAAGAAAAAAAACCGCCAAAACGCTACAGTAGGTGATGTAAATAATTTTTCCATGTGCCCTCATATTCGCCGAAGACTCTCTTAAGCCAGGCTAATCTTAAAGATTTTATCATGGTTTCTAGATCAATCATTTTCAAACCGCTTTTTTCGAAGTCGTTTATTATTGATAAACGCGTAACTTTGTCAACGCCTTTCCAAAGAAATTTAAATATCAATTGATCTATGTCTTTGATGAGTCCCTTAGCGATGGGTAATAAAGATGATACGTAAACGAACTTTGGGATGATCAAGGATTTTATTACTGTTACCTTTCCGTATAAAGACAAACCCCTCGCAGACCAGATATTTGTAAGCTTTTTGATACTGTCTAATTTTTCTATCAAATTTTTTCCTGTAGTAATTTTCTATCATACGAGTAGTATACCCCGAGAGATTTAATTGGCTCATTAGGCCATTTAATACCAAAGGGTTTCGTTTTACTTTCCCTTAAAGATCTGATCCACATTCCTTCAGTTTTGGTAAGATTAATTGCTAAACCGGAATATTTCTTAAAGTCGTCAAGCAGCTTGAAAAGAGTTTGGGCTGATTTAATGTCTGAGAGGACTGCTGTGGTGTCATCTGCATACTTAAGTAATTTTGTCTCTTCCTTTCCAACCGTGAAACCCTTTATCATTGTGTTTTGTCGAATTGCAATTGCCAAAACTTCAACAGCCACTACAAATAGATATGGAGAGAGTTGATCTCCATATCTGACTCCTCGTTCTAGTGTAAAATGACTAGATGCGATACCATTATTAATGACACAACTTTGTATATTTTTATAGAAAATGGTAATCCATCGAATGAAATCAGGACCAAAATTAAAGGATTCTAGGCAGCTTTCGAGAAAATTCCATTCCAAGCTATCAAACGCTTTCTGGAAATCAATGAAAATCAATAAACCAGGGATATTTTCTTCAACCGTGAAATTCATTATATCAAAAATGGATAGTACTGTTTCACCAATATAGCGGTCTTTAATAAATCCGGTTTGATTGTGATGGATAATGTTTGGCAGAACATTTTTGATTCTAGTGGCTATGGCATCGACGTTTACCAAAGAAACTGGACGCCAGTTCTCTAGAAGGAGTGGTCTTTCCCTTTCTTTTCAATAAGTGTGATAACTGCCTGTTTTTGGGAACATGACATTTCACCTTTTCAAAACATTCGTTTCCACATTTAATGAGGGGTTCGCTAATTAATGGCCAGAATTTTCTATAGAATTCGTTGGGAATTCCTTCATTCCCAGGAGTTATGTCACTTTGAAAACTTTCTAACAGTACTTCAAATTCCTCTACAGTGATTTTACCTTCACACGATTCCTTTTGTTCCTCTGAACTTTTAGGAATGTTTAGATCTTTTAAGAAAGATTCAGACATTTGTGGGTTATCTGCATTCTTTTTTCTGCTCGTGTACAGTTCTTGATAGAAGCGTCGTTGATCGGACAAGATGTTAAATTGATCTGTACTAACAGAACCGTTGATATTCAATTTTCTCATATGTTTCTTCATGTGATTTCTTTTAACTAGATTCAGAAAATATTTGGTACTTTTCTCACCATGTTCGTGCCAACGACACGAGCGCGAATTATAATTGCTTTAACTTTTTCTTCATAAAGCAGTTCCAACCTCTCTTTAGTAGAGTTAAGGTTATTCGCACTGGAGTCGCTGGAGTCTGCTTCAAAACTAAGCTTTGCTCTAGCATATTCTTCTTGAAGATTCTTTTCTTTTTCATTTCTTTCCCGTGCTCTTCTTTTTGAAAACTGAATTGTGTGTGATGTTATATTATATTTTATACAGTCCCAAATGCTTCTATTATCTGATAGTTCCTCACGACTCTCAGCCAACCAAATTGCCATCTTTTCTATGATGTCCTTATTATATTCTTCATCATCTAAAAGAGAGCAATTCATTTTCCAAAAAACGGGCTCCTTGATATCGTTGAATCTGCTACAAAGCTCAATGGAAATTGCTGCATGGTCCGTTTTAATTATGACTGTTTTAGCAACTAGATCATATAGGTTATTTGAGATTAGCCAGTAATCTAATCGACAAGAAATCATTGGAGAACTTTGGATCCATGTAAAGCTTCTTTTGGACGGATTTCTGATTCTCTAAACATCAACAAGATCAAGCTCTTCTTTGGCGTTATCAATTGTGGTTAGAACAGATTTTCTTGTAATCAGGAGACCTCCTTTCTTATCAAGACTCGGATAAGAGGGGTGGGGGGGGGTGGCAGTTTAAATCTCCGCCTATAATGATATTTTCTTCTTCGTCAAGATGATCTTTTCTTAAGGTCATAAGCAAATTGTTAAAAAAAGTTAACGATGCTTGTGTCTTTGTTGGGGGCGTAAATATTGATCAATAGGTACCTTTTATCTTCAATCTCAGTTTTTAGTATGACATACCGTCCCAGAGGGTCTAGAATTTTTGAAGGAATTACACAATCAACACCCTTTTTAACAAGAATTGCCACACAACAAGATTTGGAGCTGCCATGAGCCATAATAATCTCACTTCCCCATTCATTCCTCCAATGAATTTCTGAATCTTTTTTAGAGTGAGTTTCTTGTAAGAAAATAAAATCCGCCTTTCGCTTACGACACCAAGTGAGTATCATTTTTCCTTTTTTAAAGTTGCCTATGCCCCTTACACTTAGCGAAATTAATTTGCATGTATTGGTGTTCATTTAGTAAACATTATGAAAGAAAAGAAATAATATATCTCTAGGATTGCAGAGGAAGACAATCAAAAATTGGTCTACTATTAGTCAGTAAAATATGCTTCACTGGGGTTCTGCAGCGTTCAACTACAGATAAAATTATTGTTGTAATTGAGTTCCAGGGAAACCAAAGAACATTCTTGAACAACATATACAGAAGACAAAAAGCATTTCTACTATGAACAAAACAAAACTGGCACAAAAGGAAAAAACATAATAAGACATATACCTTATGTTCCCAATTACAAAACGTCAACGGACAAAACGTACACCGCAAAAAAACTTACTTCGAATTCCTGATACAAGTGTAACAAGCCCACACCACCGCTTATCCCTTCGCTCCTCCACCGCAATATCAATAAAAGTTAGAGAGCCAAAAAGTGTCTATGGAGCGTAACATTATACAAAGGAAGCCATTTGTTCTGTTGTTGCCATTTGTCACGTACTGAAATCATACATCGTAATACCCATAGGAAGTTATTTGCTCTATTGTTGTCATAAGTAAAAAAAAATACAATAATAAAAAATAAATGAATAAATGACACAAAAGGGAGGGAAAAAACATTGGGAATGTTAAACTAATCAAAAAGGAAAGGTTTTAAAGTTTACAATTTAACATATTTTCCGTCAATGTATAGATTATCTGGTTCTGATCTACTAAAGTTAGCGCGTCTGCCTTCTTTTCTTGCCTCTTTTATTTGTTCCATCTGGGCTTTTCTCTTTTGTTGTATTTCCTTCGGAAAGTCTTTGAACATCTTGAAATTAGTGTCTTTAAGTTTGAGACCTTGCTTAAAAACTCGTTCTCTGTCAGAGAAACGAAGGACGCGTGCCATAATCGTTCGGCCTTCAACTCCACTGGCATTCTTTGGCTTGCCTAATCTGTGCACGCGCTGAAATTCAATGCTTTTGGCGTCTGCAATCCCCACCACGCTTTCAAGGAAACCCGCGGGAATCTCCTTTGTATCCTCGCTTTGATCGAATCGCGAACCGAGTTGGGAACCTTCTGCAATTCCTTCAAATTTCAGATTTTGTCTTCGGCTATATGCCTCTAAGTAAAGAATTTTCTTTTGACATTCATCAACTTCATCCTTGTTTTTCTTTAACCTACTTTGAAGTTTCTTGATGTGCTCATCAACAAACTTCGAATTATTCTCCATGTGCGAGAACTTGTCATCTAAACTCGTCTGATTGTCCTTCATCAACCAATCTCAATTTCAATAGCAGAAGTCTTACTTTGCAAACCTTTTACCGTACTGTTTAACTCCTCCATTCTCGAATCCAGACTGTTGAGTCTTGCTAGAATAAGGTCCAATTTATTCGTGACGCTTTCTGATAGTGTCAGGGCGGCCATTACTTCGTCCTCTTCTGTAGCCTTCCTGTCGGGAGAAACCGATTCTTTCATCCGCTTGTCTTCTGGTGGTATATTTTGCGAGCTGCTGCTGGACGTATTACGACTATGGTGACTCCATAGAAAGTCATAAAGAGAATTACGGTGGACGGAGCTTTGAAATTAACGTCTTCACTCCGCCATGCTCTCCTCGATTTTTTCATCATTAGAAGATCCGAGCTAGTTACAACCGGGATCATCCATATCTTGTATATATCCTTCACCCTCTTCTTCAGAGATTTGTATGCCGAGTGTTTTCACAAAGCTTATTGTAAATAGTTTGCACCATGTTGTGTGCCCATTGTCGAGTGGCTGACTTTCAGCGAGACTGACCGGTGTTCAGGACAACAGGTTAACAGTTTAAGGAGACCGCTATCATTCTTTAATACCCGTTCAACGATTTAAAGCATTTTTAAATCTGTCAGCAATAAAAGCGACCCCCACTTAATTTAATTTAGGACCAAAGTTCAAAGTCATCTTGTCTTTGTTCCAACATTTTTGTTTTACGTTTCTTTCCTTAACGCAAGCTGTTAAACTGTATTATAAAACTGTATTATAAACCATTCTTTTTTGTAGCATTTTGACCAGCCCCAGCCTTGGCACTAGGCCACCTATAGTTTCTCTACTACGCTTGCTTTGCAACCACTGTGTTAAGTTTTTCTCTAGACAACTCATCTTGTGCTACGTTTGTACAGGTCTTTAAGGAATTTAACCGAGCACCTTAGCACAGCTTGATTGAGATGAAGCACCGACCATTGGAAAAGTCTTTTCAAAATACGGAACGTAAGCCGCATTCTTCTTACAACTTGCTATTGAAGTTTCTTTATCCTCGTTGTTGAAAAGTTCAAGGATCTGCACCGTAGAAAATGAAAAGTACGCAACACTCTCTCTTGAAACTCGAATAGCATAGTTTTTTCCTGTATTCAGAATAATGTGGATAACCTGTGTAGTACAGACATTGTAGACGACGAGAGAGTGAGGTACTACATGTATTTGCTAAACAGACTTTTAACGTATAAAGAGCGGAAACAGATTCATAACGATGTTGTGGTAGGTAATTTACCAACAGTAAAAAATACACGCGAATCCACTTCAAGCGCCAGCTGTTGAACCAGTGCCTAATGTACCAGCCCCACCATAGCAACCGCCACTCCCGCACCTTCCTTCGTCCATCTTCACACCCCCTACCACAGTCGAAACGTTTTCGCTAATTTCAAACAGTAAACGCCCGCACCTTAAATTTATAAATTATTTGGATGATGAACCAAAGAGGTCTTGTAGAGGATATGGATGCTTGCACTGTAACTCGCTCTGCAAGTTCCTCATAATCAGGAACATGATTGATTTTCTCAACACGACGGTTACGAGGATGACTGACGTTTATTCATTTCAAATCACTATGTACTTTAATCTCTCTATATGAGCTATCAAAAGGCAATAAAGTTAATGTTTGAATATGTGAGTGAACACTACTAAGGCCTTAGTAAAATTAAAGCGTGAAAAATTTAGGCTCGTACGGGAGTCGAACTCTCGACATCTGTGATACTGGCGCAATGCTCTACCAACTGTTAAGGTAACAAGCCAACTGGAAGCTGGTCATTTCGTTGGCTCATAATGAGCCCGTGAGTGATGGTTAAATTACTATAATTATATGAAATTCATATATTTGAACTTTGGAGTAAAGAATTTATTTGAGAGTGATCATCGCAGTAATGAACACTACTAAAGCAGTTGACTTTATTGACTTCATTTATTTATACATAAAAAGGCCTTTGTAGCCCGCAGTTAGCGCAGCGAAAAAAGGGAAAATAAAGCCTGAAAAAATTCAGACTTGTACGGGAGTCGAAGCCATGACCTCTGCGATACAGGTGCAGTGCTCCACCAGGTGGTGTTTGTATCACGATGGCAAAGCATCTTTGTAGACATCGCCATTCAGTTCATTATTCACTTCATTATTTCGCTCGAACCTCGAGAGAGTCAACATCTTTAGTGATTGTAAATCTTTCGTTAAATTGTTCGTAAAGGGAGAAACGCAAGAGTCCACAATAAAGAATTTGGTATTCGTTAAAATTATGAATTTTAAGACGAGACTTTTCTAGTCTGCGAAGTATCAATTGTCGAGGTGGAAGTCTGGAGAACGACTAGTTTTCGCTGACGGCGCACGAAGGTTTTGTAAAAATAAACGGTCTACATCCTGATTTCCATCGTTGTTCTTTCATCGGCTGAATCCATATAGCATATCTTTTCATTTCAAAACAGGCCATTTACAAGAAGAGAATCGACACTCATTTTTTAAAACTGAAGATTTTCAGACAAACTGTATTGATTCGTTCTTTCCTGAAGTCCGGGTCAAAACAGTTTCTCAGTTTTCCTTTATACTCGAAATTCATAACCCACTTTGACATTTTACGCTTTATAAGAGTGACTGCAAGTCAACACAGCGCTCTTTGGAACGCGGTATACCTCAGGGATCTGTTCTGGGCCCTCTTCTCTATCTCCTATACACATCACCCATTGCCGACATCATTAAGCTCCACAAGTTACGGTATCATCTCTACGCTGATGATACCCAACTGTATATATCTTTTAAAACTGACTGTAGCTTCGATCTCTCACTGGCCAAGCGTCGTGTTGAATGCTGTGTCACTGATCTTGACTGTTGGATGGTGAATAATGGACTTAAACTTAATCAGGAGAAAACTGAACTTGTTCTCTTAACCTCACAATTTCGTTCCAGGCCCGCCCTGGAATTCATCCAAGTGGGCGATGAGAGGATTCAACCCAAACCCTCTGCCCGGAATTTAGGGGTTACTATCGATGATTGTCTTAACTTAACGGAACATGTTAAAAAAATCTGTGTCTCCTGCCACTACCACTTAAGGAACATTGCCAAGATTAGGAAGTACTTAAGAGAAGATACCTCTGAAATTTTAGTACACGCGTTCATTAGCTCTAAACTGGATAATTGTAACGCCTTGTTATATGGACTTCCCAAACACCTGTTAACTAAGCTAAGATTAAAACAAAATACTGCTGCACGCATTGTGACGTTAACTAAGCGCTTTGAACATATTACTCCTATCATGTTTAAACTTCACTGGCTACCGTTAAACTATCGTATAAATTTTAAAATATTGCTTTTAGTGTACAAGTGCCTTAATGGCTTGGCACCAACTTACCTGTCTGAACTTTTACACTACCGTAATAGCCCACGTTTACTTCGTTCTAGTTCTCAGAATCTTTTAGCGGTGCCTAAATCCAGGCTAAAGACGTATGGTGATAGAGCTTTTTCTGTAGTTGCTCCTAGGCTATGGAATCAATTGCCTCTTGAACTCAGGAATGTTATCACAGTTGACCAGTTTAAGACGCAGTTGAAGACATATTTATTTAAATTTGCTTATGATGTATAGTTATTAGTAGTTTAGTTAATTTCATCATAGAAGTTATTAGGTTTGTATTTTATTGTTTTACCATTGAACAGCGCTTTGAGCAATTAGTGGACACAGCGCTCTATAAATGATTATTATTATTATTATTATTATTATTATTATTATTATTATTAAGAGGTGAGAACCTCAACATTCACATTCTATCAACCTTGACATTGACATTGACATACTTTATTCAATGTGGAAAATACTCTTGGCTATAGTTCTCAGGTACTCGACTATGAAGCATGTCTCTCTCAAAGTGTGATATGCGTGTGATTGTAAAGTGTGCATGTAGCAAAACTGTGACTAAGATGAAATAAAAACGGAATAACTGAGCTAATACCATACAGATTTGAGTAGAAACTGGAATATAAAGTTCAAGTAGATTTTGATCATTTATTTACTATAATTAATTTTCTATTTTGATGCAAACTTGAACATTATATTGCTTTCCAAACATGTTATGAAAAGGGACTTTGTTTGGATTCTTAGTTTGATCTTGTATTTGAAAAATGACAAAATGACGTACAAACATCAGCTCAGTTTTCAATACCTAAAGCAACAGGAGGAGGAGCAGGAGCAGGAAGGAAGGAGGAGGGAGCAGGAAACAGACTCATAACGATGTTTTAGTAGGAATTTACCAACAGGAACCAATACAATTGTATATGCTTAAAGCGCCAGCTGTTGAACCAGTGGTTAATGTACCAGCCCAACATAGCAACCACCACTTCCGCACCTCCCTCCGTTAATTATTTTAAACCAAAGAGGTCTTGTAGAGGATCTCGACGCTTGCACTGTAACTCACTCTGCAAGTTCCTCATAATCAGGAACATGATTGATTTTCTCAACACGACCGTTATGAGGATGACTGACGTTTATTCATTTCAAATCACTATGTACTTTAATCTTTCTATATGAGCTATCAAAAGGCAATAAAATTAATGTTTGAATATGTGAGTGAACACTACTAAAGCCGTAGTAAAAATAGAGCCTGAAAAATTTAGGCTTGTACGGGAGTCGAACTCTCGACATCTGTGATACTGGCGCAATGCTCTACCAACTGTTAAGGTAGCAAGCCAACTGGGAGCTGGTCATTTCGTTGACTCATAATGAACCCGTGAGTGATGCGCAAATTACTATATTTATATGAAATTCATATATTTGAACTTCGGAGTAAAGAATTTATTTAACAGTGATCATCGCAGTGATAACAACTACTAAAGCAGTTGAATTTATTGACTTCATTTATTTATATATAGAAAAAGAATTCATTTTAGTATGACCTATGATGCAATTTAATAAGTACATTCTAGTAGTTAGTACAGTTCAGTAAATAAGTAATAATAAAAAAGTAACAGTAATAAGTACAGTAAAGTAGTGTTCCCCGATCGGGGACTAATTAGAATTGACATAGCTGAGTGTGAGTAGCAGAGAGGCAATTTGGTGAATATGAATGTCAAAATCTCGTCCACAAGTAGGTCAACGTAAAGCAAATCACACCAATTTGTTGCCAGTTATATTGTAGAAAGTTCTCAAAGGTGTTTATGCCATTTCCTCAGATACAAAACAAAACCCTCTGAATGCTTATAAACGTCAACGCGCACACTTAGTGCCCTTTCACACCACAAGGCCCAAGGCCATTGGAAAAGTCTTTTCAAAATACGGAACGTAAGCCGCATTCTTCTTACAACTTGCTATTGAAGTTTCTTTATCCTCGTTGTTGAAAAGTTCAAGGATCTGCACCGTAGAAAATGAAAAGTACGCAACACTCTCTCTTGAAACTCGAATAGCATAGTTTTTTCCTGTATTCAGAATAATGTGGATAACCTGTGTAGTACAGACATTGTAGACGACGAGAGAGTGAGGTACTACATGTATTTGCTAAACAGACTTTTAACGTATAAAGAGCGGAAACAGATTCATAACGATGTTGTGGTAGGTAATTTACCGAGTGTGAGTAGCAGAGAGGCAATTTGGTGAATATGAATGTCAAAATCTCGTCCACAAGTAGGTCAACGTAAAGCAAATCACACCAATTTGTTGCCAGTTATATTGTAGAAAGTTCTCAAAGGTGTTTATGCCATTTCCTCAGATACAAAACAAAAACCTCTGAATGCTTATAAACGTCAACGCGCACACTTAGTGCCCTTTCACACCACAAGGCCCAAGGCCGCTCCCTTGGCTCCCAGAAAGGGTGAAAAAGCCAATAACGCAACAGCCAACGTTTTACATGATAGTTTAAAAGCATTGACAAGCGACACGTGCACCGCACGTGATTATAGAACAGCCAAAAACAAAACTTGTAAATGGCGAACATCTCTATTTACTCCCAAAGCTGCGATAACGGATTTTAGGACATTTATCTTCTCGTGCATAGATTTCAGATAAAATTGAATGATAGTAAAAAAAAGAGTTCTAACTAATATACGCGCTAGAAATCACAAAAGTATTCTTGCTTAGTTATCATTAGTATCACTGTGGTTGTTGTTGTGATTATTATTATTATTATTATTATTATTATTATTATTATTATGGCAGTAAAAACTTCTGGATGCCCAGATATCCTATACAATGATTAGGCGGCCAGCCGTAGCCAATCAATGCAACGACCAAGTCCTTACAATTAAAATCCCAATTCCTAATCATAAAGATCCTAGTAATTTTATTCTAAACGATTTGCTGTCCATAGAATCCTCAATCTAAATACTAAAACTTCTGTTCATCACGATGGAAACACTTAAAAAAATAATAAAACTCCTAATGTCCATTATTTCAAAAGTTTAATGCGCCTCGCAATATTAAGTGAGCATGCGATGACTGACTTCTGTATCTGCAGAGCTATTGTGTCGCTTTTATCTCCCTCTAGTTCTTTAAGTGCCTTCCTGACATCTCTTGAGTAACCTCCGAGTACCTCCACAATAATATTGAACTGTGTCACACGATATTCAGGATATCTCTGCTCGACCTCCCAGCGTAATGGCCCGTACTTTGTTGTCTTATTATTATTATTATTATTATTATTATTATTATTATTATTATTATTGCTGTTGTTGTTGTTAATATTATTTTTATTATTTTAACCGCAATGTTAAATAACACATCAGAACACAGGTAGTATCGCGGATATTTCAAAACCAGTGCTGAAATTAACAGATTTTATTAGAATTTAGTGTCCTATTTTTAGCCCAATCTTTAACTGTAGAACTGTAACTGTAACTGTTTACACAGCTTACTCAGGTAGTAAAATATTTTCGCGTTCAATAGTCTCTCGTCAGTGTTTCTAACTGGTAAAATGTGAGGATCATTTCACGGTCTATACTTTATGCTAACATGGCAAGTAGTCGCCCTAATAAATAATTCCAATGGAGTATGTCGTGTCATACTATTCGAGGTGCTATGGTTATTTCAGATGCTTTAATTACTTGAGCAGTTAAGCTTTTTTACGTCCTTCGAAACTGCATGGGAATAATCTATAAAAGCGCTTCTATAGCATAGTAACATGAAATATATAGCTATTTTACTCGTTCGTCACTCTTTCATTCTTTCTCTCGTTCGATTCGTGTTAAACATCCCTTTTCTTTTTTACAATTAACTCTTTCTGTTTGGGCAGGAGGACTTTACTTGTCTTCTCAAATACAAGATCATTTATGATACTGAAAGATTAGTTGTTCCTCTTCAGATGTCGTTTAAAACTTCCCAGTAGACTTTCGAGCGAAGAAAAGTCGCAGTCTTTACCATCTTCGGTTCTGACAGAAATGATCAATTCAACTCGGTTCCTGTAATATCCTCAACCTTTTAAATTTCATTCTTATTTTCTCAAAGGCCTAACAAAAGTTTTACATCTCTAGTGAAACACGCCGTTCATCTAATCAGACGCATCGAACAAAGAGTTTTCATCGCTCGCGTCGCTGATTGGCTGTGACAAACAAAGCCTCATCGCAGTCATATCTGTGATTAAATCTTAGAACTTATATATTAAAACAAATTATACAAAATGACATGCATGAGTGAAACTCTAAACCAAAACTTACGATCATGAAAACAGCCAAATGAACAACAAATGACATCAAGACTAATAAAACGTAAACAGAAAAGTGAAAACGTAGATAAAGGCAACAGATAAAAAGGAAATATTTCTTTTCATTTGAAGGTGGTAGTCACACTCAGGTTTGACCCTATAAAGACTTAATCATGCGTAAAATCGAAGTCATGTTGACATCCACTAATTTGTATATGTGGTTGTTATGTAATCTGCGAGTAATTTTAAATTCATTTTCCTAGTTCGGTAGATCATAGCCCCTTTCATAAAACACGAGCTGTTGAATTCGTTTGTTATTTTTAATTTACTACATGATTGTTTTCCTTTCACTAGTATTGCGTAGCTAAACAAACGCTCATCACTTATTACATACCTTTAAACTCGTTTCTAGATATCTTTACTCTAACGAAATTACTGAAGTCACAGAGAAAATTTTTTCGGATCTGGTCAGTCTCCGAACACTGTAACTTTGTAGCCTCAGATATACTTTTATTCGTTCATTTGATTCCAAAGCAAAATGCTGAAGAAAACGAATAAGTGTTTCAATGATGACACTAAAGGATCATCTTAACACATTACAATACATTTAAATACGTTACAGTTAGTGTGAAATCTCAACCAAGGCTTTTTTTTTTCCGACTATGTTAGAAATTAATTATTTACATTAGTGTAACAATTAAGTTGCAACATACAAGTAATTGAAATTGTGATGTGTAAAAAAATTAAGATAAGATGAATATTTAAGAACTCTAAATTAAAAAGCGTCGCATAGAAAAAGACTTGAAATGCAGCTACCAGCTGACGAGAGCTAGTTGTCATACAAGTTGGCATGTGTGTGTGTATGTGTGTGTCATGAAGTGGGCTTTAGTAGAAAAGAGACGAAAGAGCGAATTAAAGCCATCATAACAGCTTGTGTTGAAAATAACAGATTACTCATCCTGAATATTGAATACTCCAAGTTTTACATTTGTTCAGTAGAAAGAGTAAAACAAACGCACCTACTGGGTTGTTGTTTTTGGTTTGGCCTCTGACTACCTTGGACTACAGTTATTCTTAAGGAGACTATTCTTGCAAATCGGTTTGAAAGGTTCTGTCTAACTGAAACCTTTGCTATCTCCAGGGACCTCAGCAGAAACAAAATAACTAAGCTGCAAGGAGGACTGTTCGCGGGGCTGAAACATCTGGAAAGGCTGTAAGTTTGTTTAGATTTGTACACTTGTGATGATTAAACTTCCATCGCGAGGCATGAGCCGTCAGATGTTCATAGGTTGGATGGACAGTCTTCTACTTGCTCTTATACCTATTTTTCCTGGAAGTTTGGTTGTTATATCGCTTTTATTCTTATTCTGGTGACTATTTCGTTACTTGATGGCCGCGCACTTGGATTCGCCAGCTTTATAAAGAGCTGCAAACCATTCTGGTTAACTCAAAATTAGTCAAATCCATCAAATGAGAAAAAACCTCTGCGTTGCTTTAATTAACAATTATTGACCGAAGTGGAGGTATATAGTGATGGATATTTCCCGAGCTGCAAAGCGGTAAGGGAAATATCCACCAGGTTTACTGACACTGAGGTGAATAATTCTTTTAGTTTATACCACACAAGCTGAATTATTAGTGGAGCAAAACATTACTTTATGTGTGACAATATACCGACAAGCGGCCGGCAATTGTAAAAGCTTGCGCGCCGGCCGCTCGGAGGTGAATAGTACTTTTAGCTTGCTAATCACCTCCGAGTCAAAAACTCAGAGCACGCGAAAATCACTATTTACTTGTGTGGTATACACTAATTATGATTACATTGCGACAATTACAAGTTTTAATCAAGAGATTTAAATGTGCGGCTATTTGGTAAAGATGAATGTGAAAATCTCGTCCAATCGTACGTCAATGTAAAGCAAATCATACCAATTTGTTGCCAGTTATATTGTAGAAAGTTCTCAAAGGTGTTTATGCCATTTCTTCAAATACAAAACAAAAACGTCACACCACAAGGCCCAGGCCCGCTCCCTTGGCTCCCAGAAAGGGTAAAAAAGCCAATAACTCAACAGCCAACGTTTTACATGATAGTTTAGAAGCATGGCAAAAGGACACGTGCACCACACGTGATCATAGAATAGCCCTTAAAAGCATGTAAATGGCGCAACTATTAACGACAATTTACACGCCTCACTGTTTTTAAGGCTCAGTAATAATCTTAGTTGCTCTATGACTACAAGGGGAAATGTTTGGTTCATTCCCCACCGTATAACGTCGAACATCGTCTATGAAAAGCGCACATTTTAGAACCAAAGAAGGTCAAATCGAGGTCAAGAACATCTTTTTTGCCACTCAAAGCTGCGATAATGGACTTAAAGACATTTATTCTCTCGTGCATAGATTTGAGATGAAATTGAATGATAATAAAATAGAGTTGTAACTTATTTGGGCGTTGGGAATCATGAAATTTTTTTTGTTTAGTTATCAGTAGTATTGTTATTCTTATTATTAGTATTTTATTATTATAGCAGTTTAAAACTCCCGAATGCCAGGCCCTTACTTATTATTATTATTATTATTATTATTATTATTATTACAAGTGGAACCGGTAAAAGTAAATTATAAATATTTTACACTATTTAAGTTCTCATATTTAAATACTTAATGGTTTTATTAAAATGTTTCCAGTTATTCTTTTGTCTTCTGTTTAGCACTTAATTTTTTATACACAATATCAAGGTCCAAGTGTGTCCAAAATTTGTAAAGAATGTTGAGTAATATTTCCTTTTCAGTCAAAAATATAGTGACAGTAAATGTTATTGTAGTGTGGAGTTCACTCCACAAAATTTCCATACTTCCTCTACAGAAGGTCAAGGGAAATTACAAAGGGGAGTGGGGTGGGGGCAAAACCAAACGTTTTGATTGAAATGTATGGAGTTACTGTAAATTGGATATGCCAGAGGGTTGGGGCCATTGCAAACTAAAAAACCTGCCATGAGGGAGGTATGCATATTTTCTGGAACCACACATTCAAAGACACCAGTCTCCATGGTCATTGCTTTGCTTGGTAATACCCTCACACTACTAGCATTAGCAATTATGTCTTCATATTAACGTTAAACTTCACTGTCCTTTTTGAGGTACAACATCATTTTACAGTAGAATTGATATTATTATTTAAAAAAGCAGATAATTATAAAGGCAAACTCTTCAGTTATTACAAAAAAGCCAGTAGGTTGCTATAACCTAATTTTGTTTAGATAGTTTCACATAATTGACCAAAAAGGACCAGTAACAAACTTGGGCAAATTTTGTACATTGAGCGAGAACTGTTCAGGGGTCTGCATCACATTAATGCAACATGTGAGGTGCAGGCTGCTAATAAATAAAGTTAACAAAAGTTTTCATCTCATATGCTGCAAACCTGATCATTTGTCAACTTAACCATTTTTTTATGCCAAAAATTGCAGATTAGGCCTATTCAAATCTGGCTGTGATTACATATTCCAATTATAAGCAAATGCACACTGTAGTTAGAGGCATCTACATTTTTTCCCTTAGTTGTGTTTGTTAACGCCGGCGCATAAATAACTAATGACATAAAATTTGTTTTCACGCATGCCACCACTGTTGAGAGTCAGTGTCATATATCGATATAACTAAACAACGTGTCATAATATTATTTGTCCTCCTTTGAACACAAGCAAACATAATTATTTTCAAAGACAATGTGCACACCAAAAAATGCTTATATAGTTCTGTAGTCTTAAATCAAACAATTTAGAAACAATAGATTAATTCAATTAAATTGCTAAGCGGAATATTAAAACTGGGAGCAGTCCCTCTTTCTTTCCTTCGTCGATCCCGTGAGCGAGCGCGAAGCGAGAGCGAGCGGAAAATTGGGGCGGGTGGAAGCCAGCGTAAGCGAGCGGAAAGATAGAGGGACTGCAGCCTTTTCTGTTTGCGACGCGTTCGAATTTCACTGCTTATGTGATCCAATTTTAGCAGATTTCCGTGGATCTCACAGCGTGAAGAATTTTTGCATCTTAGGGTTCACATTCAGAGCTATACTGACAAGTTAAACTGACTGTCAAGTTGTGACCGTCAAATAAAGGCTATGTTTACTGCACCGGTTTGGTTGTTGTTGGGAATCATAAGATTTTCATTGAACACGGTATAGGCTTCAAGGAATATTTACTTTCTCAACGGAAAATCGTGATTTTGGAAAAACTCATTTTAGTTTGGAACGCGTTCTGTGGGACGGCGGTCACTCTTAGCGCTGTTTAACTCGTACCCGAAAACTTTTTTTCGCATGTTGTATGAACTACAAGGCTTTAGCCTTCCACACAGACCAAAATTATTGTAAGAATACAAATAGAACGCGAGTTATAAGTTTTTTCGGCGACACAAATATTTCGTTCATTCTTGCCTTGACAGGAAAAGGGACAACATGATAACCTAATCTCATTCATTGACTTTCCTTTACCGTAAAAATATAATAATAATCTGAAAAGGGCAATATTATAGAAAAATATGCATTTTTCAACAAACATTTTATTTTACCACTAATAATATACATGAAAAATATTTCTCGATTCTGATTGGCTAAAAGAAATGCAGTTTTTAGGAAACACGATGCAGAAAAAAGGTAATTCAGTGCAGAAAAAAGGTAATTCAGTGCAAAAAAAGAAGTAAACAACAGACGATTCTGATTGGTTAATTAACAAAGGAACTTAAATTGAGCCAATCAAACGCAGCCTTTGAATGGTGCAAAGTCTGAAGTTGCAAGCGACTCTGCGAGCGAAAACAATGGCTGGCTTTTTTAGCAGGTTTTCTTTCTTCGTGATCGCAATAACAGCAGAGAAGCTGCAAAACAGCTCTAAAAAGGAGAAACGGCTGCGAAAAGCACTGTATTTTAGCTGGCTGTTTGGAAACAGTGGTGTCCAGAGAAGGGAATTACCGACGTGATTGCGAGCGAAAACAATGGCTGGCTTTTTTAGCAGGTTTTCTTTCTTCGTGATCGCAATAACAGCAGAGAAGCTGCAAAAGAGCTCTAAAAAGGAGAAACGGCTGCGAAAAGCACTGTATTTTAGCTGGCTGTTTGGAGACAGTGGTGTCCAGAGAAGGGAATTACCGACGTGATTGGAATTACAAGTCCGTTGAATTCAACACTACACTGGAGTGACGCCGAGATTAATAAACAAACAAGGACAAACAAGGCGAAGATAACGAACTAGAAAGCCTGAAGGTAATGATTACAGCGCTTGATAGGCACTTAGCAAACAAAGTTGCCTTATAGCTATAGCCTGTAATTGTTTGGCCAGTTTTTACAGCTAAAAACGCTTTAAAAACATTGAGAAAACTGTTGTTTTGATTCACCTTAGCTTCGTTGCGTTGCTTCTGCAAAGTTAAGAAGCTATCTCGCAATTATTTCATGTATATTATTAATAAGTAATCACATGATTTTTCTCGTGCAATTTGGAATAAATTAGCACTTGTAAATTTTTCAAAGACCAGAAATTGCACTCGCCCTACGGGCTCGTGCAATTTTGTGAGTCTTTGAAAAAATTTACTCGTGCTTATTTATTCCAAATTGCACTCGAAATCATGTGATTACCTATACAAAATACAAATAACGATAAATAAAACAGTTACACAAAGCAAATGATAGTGGCGAGGAAGCCCATAAAGAAACCAACAGGCTTATAGACATTGGGCTCCCCCTGAGTAAAAACAAAGCTAACAGTAACAGTAAGGCCAAGATTAAAAGTAAAATACAATGAGGGTAAATGTAAATTAACTAAACACATAGACTGAGTTGACAAAATATGAAGTATGGTACATATAACAATGAGTATAAAAATAATATCAGACATGTGAAGAGAGATAACTATTTACTACAAGATTTTTAACTAATAATTCACATATAATTTTTTTTTTCAATTTCGTTTTGAATGAGTGGAGAGAATTAGATTCTTTAAGATAATTTTCTAAAGAGTTATAATAAGTTGGTCCTTGGAAACTGACAGAGAATTTACGAAGGTTTGTTCTACAAAAAGAAAGGTGGAAATCGTTCGCGTATCTAGTAGCACAGTTATGGACTTGTTTGTTTAAAGAAAAATAATTGTTGAACTTTGAAGGCAAAAGAGGGAGTGGCAAGAAAGGTACAAAAAGGAGAGCGCTAGGAACAAAACTTAGCTCGCCTCCAGGCAACAGAGTGAAAGCATCTCCACAGCAAAAGAAGAAGAAGGAAGGAGACTTGACTGATTTTTTTCAATAAGTAAATAATGGATTTCGTTCATCACGAGTCAAACGAGTGTAGTAAATCAGAACTGGAACTGGAACTTTGAAGGGAAAAAAGAATGGTGAAGAGAAAACATAAGTTTACCCAATTCTAGTTGTCTAATATCGGAAACTTTTAGTAGCTCTAATTGTTTGAAATAGGGTCTGAATGAGAATCGAAAGTTGACTTAGAAATAATTTTGATAACTCGCTTTTGCAAAGAGACAAGACGGCGAAGGTTGGCTTTGTACGTAGATCCCCAGACAATAATACAATAATGAAGATAAGGATAAACTAAACAATAATAAAGAGTATGGTGGCCGATAACTGTCATTGAATTTTTCCCAGTGGTTTACAGCAATTCGAAAACAAAAAGAAATTGAAAATCAAATTGAAAATAAATTGAAAATGAAATTGAAAAGAAATATCGAGCTAAGCCAATTTAAAAGAAAAAAAGACACAAATTTAAAGTGAAAGTGAAAGTTAAACTAAAAGAAAAATAAAACCATTTTAAAATCGAAATGAAATGAAAAGTAAAATAAATAAAACATTATACGGCCTATGCCTGCCGTAGTATCCCATTATACTTTGCAAAGTGGACTTTGTACAAGGAGAGGGAACTGGTAACGGTTGGGGTCGTCCAAGGATCAAAATGGCTGCATGGAAAAATTTTAAGAACGCTACGAAAAAGAAACGGACTGCAAAACATAAAGCGCCTTCTCACGACATTTTGCAAAGTCCACTGAGAGAGTTGAGCTGTTCAAGTTTGATCTTGCTGACATGGCGTGGTCCAGCCAACCCTTAATGGCAGAATTCAGCATTGCCAGCGATTCTTTCGGCAAAGGGGGGCTTAGAGAAGCTTTTAAGGCTAAAAGTAAAACGCCAATGCTTCATTTCCAGCAGTGGGTCGTACGGAGATATCTAAAATCAGCAACTGATATTATCAAAGAGACAAAGCAAAGTATTGAGCAGCACATAAAGAAGGTGGTGTAAATGCACATGCTGGCCAGGAATTTTACGCAAAAGCTGGAACAAGAATTAAAACAGGAGAGTAACTTGGAACTATACGGGAAAACCCTCGCATACCATAGAATATACATGGGGCGAATCCAAGGAAAGTCGTGTGAGGAAGAATGGGTTCGAAGAGCACATTGATGGGGAATTCACAAAGTATGTGAACAACACAGCAATACCCCGTGGTGTGGAATCTGATGTTCGGAAGAAATGTGACAGTCTGGCCCACTTTTCACATGAACGTTCTTGTGAAAACCTCATGGTGGTAGATATGGAGGGCAGTGGGCACTTGCTGCTTGATCCTGAAATTGCCTCAAAGGAATTGGTGGATGGTGAAGAGGTAATGTTTTCCACTGGTAATTTATCAGGTACAGCCATGAACAATTTTATTGAGCACCATACAGAGATCAATTTGTATTGCACCCTTTTGGGACTTAAGAAATTGTCAAATTTAAATGCACATACATTAGACCGTTTTGATGTATGAAGTCTGGTAGTGACGTCAAGCCTCAGCCTTTGAAATTCTATTGAGAAAAAAAAGCCTAGAACAATATACAAAGTTAAGAGTGCTACTGCCATCAAAAAATCACTTTTGTTTTTTCTCTTAAGTGTGTGGCAACTGTTAAGCTTTAGTTATGGGCAGATGCTTCACTTCAGGGAAATTTTTTTATTTAATGGTCTGTCATAAATTGTTTTAAAAACTGACTGGCAAGACTCAGAGATCTGAATTGAGAAGAAATCACAAAGTATATTAATGTACCTTATTATTTGAGCAAAACACAACTTTGAGAGTCTGAAAAGAAACTCCCATGCTACATGCTGAGACAAACATGGTAACACACACTGAAATCTTAACTGAGTGACTCTTTGCACTCACAACTTCCTTGATCCAGCTCTCTCAAGGGTTTAAAGTTGATAACACAACTGTAGTGTACCGTTAAATTGAAAACTTTTAACTCCATATGGACAGTCTTTTGTTGGAAATTAAGGCTTAAAAATAATGTCACCGGTTGGGTGTTCAGCAAAAACACTTTTGACATTAATCATTTGATGAATAAACTGGGCCGTATAGCCAGGCGAAAATGGGCACAAAAAACACCTCTTTAATATTCCTTCATTACTTTACAATGTAGAGACTCTCTGAGAAATATCAAAACATGCTTACACCTCTGTGACACTACACAGGCTGCTTATGTATTGTAAGATACATACACAAAGAAGGAAAAAGAGGCAAGTGCCTTGATTCGCCTAATACTAGCTACGGCCCTGATAAAGCTTTTAATTGATGTGATTTTATTTATATTGTACACATGTAATTAGGCTGCTTTGTCAAACTATATGTTACATGTTTCATTTGATGATGTTTTATTCAGAATGACAGTTGATGTTTGCTTATTGGATTTCCCGCAATTTAGTCAGATAGCTCACAATAGGAAATACCAGATGGGAACAAGTACTGAATAAGGTTAAAGTGAAGAACTGGGGTATAAAGGAAAAATATGTCAAATTTGGGGTTGATATTTTGCAGAACTGATCAGCTTTTTATTGAAGGGTATATATATGTTATCAAAATTATTTAAACTTAGAAAACAAAAACAAAAAATAATGTAGAAACCAACAACAACAGGCATTAAGCCTTCTATTCAAAATGCGTACGTACAGTGTTGTCATCTTCAGCTGGCTTTGTTTGCTGGACATGGGTCACATCTAATTAAAATGGAAAATCGTCCTAATATTTGCCACAGACCCCATACTCTGAAACTATTTACAAGTTTATTACGTTGCTGTTATACACAGTTATTGTTAAGTAAACGGAAAAAGGAAATAGTGTGTTCCAGTTTCTTATTAGCTGATTAATAATGTGAATGAAAAATTATTTGTTCAGATTGAAGATATGTTAAATTCTGTTTTAAATAAAGATATGCATGTCTAGGTCTACAGTCTTTAGGTCTTGTACATTGGGAATTAAACATTCACAGTAGTGTAGTACTTGGGGGTTCCAGATCAAAAATTTTGATCTCAAACCAACCCAAGTCTATACTACTCACCATTCGATGGAATTAACCCTATAACACCATAAAGTCATACTCATTCTATAGTTAACCATTTTATGAAAATCTATATATTTTTATCAAATAAATGCGTTTTCGTTTTGACTCCCATGCGTAGCAAATTTTGGCATAATAAGTCGTGCTTTTATTGCATGGCTTCATCAGATGGTTTATAATGATAACATTATAAAGGATTCTTTCCATATGATGGTAACCAGTTTTTGTTTTACATAAAATAATTAAACAATATTTTTCCATATAATAATATCTTATATTATTATATGACTTGTAATCAAGAGAATTATGTTGAATGTCCATTTTGCTATAAAATAATCGATAAACCGACTGTTAAATTAGAAAAATGTTGCGAAGAACCAAAAATTTAAGAAAGTGAAAATAAAATGATTGTTTGTAAAAAATGTGGAATAGTTGTTTTACGAATATGTGTCTGAATATATTGGTTTCTATGAAAACAAATACAAGATCATAAGAAAATCAGTATTTATCATCAAAAATACCATATTGAAAATGTCATAAATAACATTTCTCAAAATGAAATAAATCGAGACAATATATACAAAATACGTGTTGTGTTTAACGAGATCAAAAATGTGTTTCCACAAATTGATAAAAAGCGTAAAAGGATGATAAGCATTAAATTCATTCTCAAGAAGTTGTTCATAATGATGAATATTCCACATAAACATATTAAAATGTCGAGATCTAAGATTACGAAGAAAAATCATGAGTATGTTTGGAATCAAATAATGTTATTGATTGGTGATAAAATCGAATCTATACTTCAGAAGTGAAATGTTTGTTGTATTCCATAAAAAAAACTTGTCTATTATTGGACTATTGTCTGTTATGAAATCATCTGTTTGGGTCATGGTTATTTGCAATAAATACAAATCGCATTCACCACTCCTTAACATGTTTTTGATAGAATTTAACAAATGTTGGTATGTCTGAAATGCATACTCACATTGTTGTATTTTCAAATCGAGATTTTTATGTTTCATCCACCCTTGTATTAGAACAGCAGATGTTGAAATAGCAACAAGAGCAACACCTCCTGTAGCAATAGAAGCCGCTAATCCCCCTGAAGCAAAAATAGCAGAAAGTGAATTACCAGCCAGCTTCATTTTTTTGTAAATCGTTTCAAGGCTTTTTTGAATGCCCAACATTTTTTTCGATATGTTATATAATAACTTTTTAATTCATTAACTTGTTCATATGAAAATTTGTTTGAAATGTGATTCCAGTTGAAAATATACTTTCGTTCTTTCATATATATAGTTTACATTAACCCAATGTTATAGTATCATGGTCAATATTGTACCAGTTGTTGCAAGTCCTAAAGACACCATATTAAGTGTTATTTTAATACTGTTTAGTTTCTTATATTTCCATTTGTAAAAAATGTATTTTTTATGATAAGTTTTGGTCTAATTTTTTTGTCCCCACCATTGATTGCCATTATGACCCAGCCGGCCATTTGGTTGAAACAAAACAACTTTAATCCAACTTCACTTCAAACAAAATGGACAAATGATAATCTTGTTTAAAGGAATAAGAAGAAGACGCTCTTGTTATTATTCCCACTCGAGACAAATCGTTCGCTTGAGTTATGGCGCCCGTCCCTTCTCTTAAGGGAAAGTCAAGCTTACCTTTGTGCCCCGTGAGGATGTGGGAGTACAGATCAACACCCATTTGAGTCAACAAAGTTATCCGTTCTCGCGCTTGGAGTGAGGGGGTTAGATCGAACCATAAAGTCGTCACTTTCCCCCCACCTGGAACCAAACCATGTGGTGAATCACCGAAAAACTTTATTGTCTGTCTACTTGGTGAATTACTTGGAAAAGTGACACGACCCACCAAATAAAAAGTTTTGGGAAAGGAGAATTCACGTTGTTGATTCGTCGTTGAAGATGATAACCATCCATTCATTTGAAAAATTCTTTTTTCAAGGGTTCCATTGTGGGAAGTAATGCGAGACTATTTTTGAAGGGGCCGAACACACAATTTCCAGACAATCCATTTACATCGAAAAAACCGTGAACATAATAAAGGTTTGGTGGTGCAAACCCCAGCAACCTTTTTCCATTTAAGTCTAAATCAGTTTGCATTTGCATTTTTCCATTTTTCACAAAGAAAATTTGTTCAAACACGGTGGAGGGAGCTTTTGCCACTGTGCCATTAACCTCGTAAACAACCATGTGCCCGCTTGGGTTGGGAAATGCGGTTTTTCCATGCAGATCAAGGTAAAGATATTCTCGTTGGCCCGCCTGCCGTTTTTGAAAGTGGAGCACCGTTTTAACATATGCAGCAATGGTTGAAGTCGCTTGAAATGTTTTGAGGTTTGCGCACCAAATGACAGCGTGTCGGCGGTTGCATGGACACTGACATTTCGCATTTCCGGAGGGCAAAACTCTACAACGAGGGTATAAAAATCAATTGGGAGTCTGAAAAGGTTAAACCCAATTCTGCTGCGGTATTGTTAGTTCCATCTTTGTCATCAATGAGTGGAAAATTGTACGCGTTTCTGTTTATTTGGTGAGGAGAGGCTGAAAAGCTTGAAATGGAATGCACAGTTATGTTATTTTCCGCAGAAGATTCGTCAATGTCTTCCATGAGATAATCAAAAGGATTTTCTTGCTTGCCTGTTCCTGAAGCTTCAACGTGAGTTGAGTCGACATATTTTTTTGTTGCCCCACTGCCTGGAGCCACAGGGTCTTTTAAGTTCGCAAGTATGTTTTCACCCATGTCAATGTCGCCCGTCATTTGCCCGCTAGAACGTTTGAGAAAAGGGGCCTGGTCAACATAAATTTTGTTGGCAGCATCTTTGTCTGCTGACGAGGCCCCAACATCTGTTATTTTGTGGTTAGCCATGTTGAGGTGTATTTGCGCTGTTGTGTTTAATTTAAGCAAAACTTGATTATCAACATAACCTTTGTTTGCAGCGTCTTGTGGGTTTGAGGGGTTATCTTGCAGGTTGAGGATTTTATTTAATTTCATGTCAATATTCCCACCAAATGCAACATTGCCGTTTTCAATTTCATACGCCGGGTCGTGCACAAAGTAAGACAAATTGGTATGAAAGCCAAAAGCTCCATAAACAATGAGATGGGTTTTGGTGTTAGACGCAGGAGCTGTGCTGGAAAGTTCCACCTGAATTGCCGCTTGGCCGCCGCCGGCTTTTTGGATTTGAAAAAGATTTTTCATGTAACCATCAACATGCGGGGTTTGGGGAAAGGGTTTTTGAAATGGCTGACCAGCGTCGCGTATGTTGACTGTGGGGAGAAAAAGCCCGACTGTGGCTTGGCGAGGGTCTGAGGGCGAGTAAAACTCAGTAACAAAAGTGCACTGGCCGTCACTCAAAGATGAAACGTCAAAACGAATTTTGGATGTAAAGCTGCGGCCGCTTTTAATGAAAAAAGAAAAAGCCGACTTGTTTATGTGGTATGGTGATTTGTCAAAATTCTCAATTTGTAAGTTTTCCACGCTTTGAACTGCAGAAGACTTGGTTTTGTCTTTTAACAAAAAGGCGAATGGGTTGCGTTGAGAGCCTGAAGCAGAAAAAACAATGTCATCAACATACTTTTTGTTTACTGCGTTGCTGTTGGGAGTATTGTTGTCGGAATTTTTTTAAATTTTGGATGGTCTACCCGGCCATGTTTAAATCGCCCTCCGCCGGTTCAGTTCCGTCCCGTTTTAAACAACTTGCAATTTGTGAGTCAACGTAGCTTTTGTTTGTGGCGTCAAGAATGTGCACAGGATAAATCATGTTGGTAACAAGGTTTCTTCCCATGTCAAGGTTTCCTGTCATTGCAACAGTTCCATCTTTTTGAACAAATGAAGACGTGTTGATGCCCCCGATGCCGGCAATTTCGGTATCAACATACCCTTTTGTGGCTGTATCATTGTTTGCAGTTGGTGCTGCTACATTAGTCAATTTTTTGTTTTCGATATCATAATTCCCATCATCGGTTAATTTAAAACCAACACCTGGTAATCCACGTTGTGGACTTGTTATTGATGATTGGGATGGAAACAGTCCGTTCATATAACTCATATACTATTACTTTATATTATATTTTAACTCGTTTACTATTAATCTATATTATATTTTTTCATTGAAGTTCTTGGTTGTGAATTTTCGTGGCTTATCAATATATACAAAAGAATATGGTTCCTTTGTTACTTTCATGTGTAATTCTTTTGGAATACTGTTTTCGCGACAAATCAAACTCTTTTCGTTCGCACTTGGGAAATCATAAACACAGAAATGTGAGCAGTTCAATCTTATGTCTTTTGGAGTTTTGTAGTAGCTCTGACTCAGATAAATCACACTGCAATTCTTATGTCTTCCTCGAATGAAATAGTCAATCAGTGGTATTTGATTTTTTTCACAGACGAAATCGTCGAATATTACCAGTTTCTGACCATCATCTGTTAATTCAGATACAGGAAGTATTTGATCATTACTTGCTTCAATGACATCATAGCCAACCTCATCATTTATTCGCTGGAACCCATTCATAAGATTCTGATATTTGGACTGCTCCAAGTTTTTTGCATACAAGTATATTTTGTCAAAGTATAACAAGTTATAAATCATATGCATCAAGCTGTTTGTTTTTCCCGATCCACTTGGACCACATAAAAGCATCCGGAAACATCGATCGGGCATGAAATCATACAACTGTTTATAGTTCGAGACCACATCGTCTTTAGTGTCGTAATTTGGTATTTTCATTATATTATATATGTATATTATTATGGGTGTAATACACGGTGTAAAACGTTGTTTTTATATATGATATGTCATTTTTGATGTGAAAAATTTATATAACTTAATAATATAATGAGTTTACTTAAGTGGAAAGAACTTGCAAAGAAGAAACCTGAATTAGGTGATAAAATTAATTATGTCCGTGATACAATTAAAAATTATGATATTGGTAAGCAGACCAGTCAGGAGTCATTTGCAAAGATATTCAAACCAGTGACAAGTAAATTAGATGATGTTATTGATAGTAACACAATTTCGAGGTTGCCTTCAAGGAAAAAAAGACCAGTGAAGAAAGGGGAAGTTGGTATTGACTATGCACCAGAAGTTGATCCATTTGAAGACATGGATGTCGAGGGTCTGGTTAATTTTGGTGATTATGTACCACCAAATCAAGAAAAACAACTTGTACCAGTACCACCAACATATGAAGAATCTTTGCAGGATCTATTGGAAGGGAAAAAAGGGATTTATGTTGATCCTCAGTATCTTCCTCAGGAACCTAATGATTTACCACCAGAATATGATGATGATGATGAAGGCATTGATTACACTTTAGAAGAAGAAGAGTTTATTAATAAAACCTTGGATGATGCTTGTGTTGTGAATTATGAAGATGTGGAAATGAGGTTAAATCAATCAGAAATGACACCCCAAAAAACTAAGGCCTATCTTAATAAAAATTTAAAAGATGCTAAAACAAAAATGAAACAATTGAATGGTTTGAAAGCAGCTGTAACAAAAGAATTCAATCGTGGGACTATATCAGAAGCTGAGAGGCAGATGAGAGACAAACAAATTGACACAGCAAGAGGTATTTTTTAATCAATACATAAATCATTATGGACATAAATTGAAGACAATAAAAGGTTCTGGAATTCGAGGAAGAAAACAGAGAGGTGGAAATATTATGTTTTATAATAACGTAAAGCAGGTTGCGAAAAAGTTGGAATTAATAGTTGGTGAAATACTGGCAGGTAATACAAGTGTTGAGATGCGTAATACGGGAGTCGCTATTTTGGACATGTTTCTGAAGACGGCGACAATCAACAAGCCGCAATATGCAAAAATTTAAAATCAGTACTTCAAAATTTAATCTAAGGATATTATATAAATGGAGAGAGAGATAGTTTTATCATCTTACAGTGTGAAAAATCAAGGGAACAACAAGCCTGAGAATTTCATGACAAAATTCACCAGACCAATATATTTGGATAACAACAAACAATATGTTGTCGGACTTAATCCTATTGTCAACATGTCATTCACATGGTTCAATGTTAACGCTGGATTTAACAATCAGTTGATCAAATACAGCTCAGATGCTGGTTCAGTATATCAGGATATAACCTTTCCAGCAGGAGTTTGGAATTACACAGATTTTAATTCATATATCAAAAATGTAACAAAAGATGGTGATACGTATCCAATCACTTTAGAATTTGATAATACAACATTTCGAGTCACAATTACATTGGCCAACAACTATCGGCTTGATTTGACAGCCAGTAATTTCAATAAATTAATTGGGCTTGATAAAGCAATATTGTCAAGTACAACAGTAGTATAGTGTTTGGGGGTACGAAATCATTTGATCTCGTTTTCCCCAAACTACTACTGCCTTCTGATCTCGTATTCTGGAATATATAGTTATTTAATTTGATGGAATATATAGTTATTTAATTTGATGGAATATATAGTTATTTAATTTGATGGAATATATAGTTATTTAATTTGATGGAATATATAGTTATTTAATTTGATGGAATATATAGTTATTTAATTTGATGGAATCTATAGTTGTTCAATCTGATGGAACCAAGGTCAGCACACTTCATAAAATGCGTGACATTCTCGGAAAACAGGGAATGAGTCATCGCCTATCATGTGTTAGCTGCATAAAGAAATAATATCTCATATAATATAGATGAGTTGTAATTTAGTAATCCACAATGAATTGAAGAATATGGGGGAGTTGACATGTCCTTTTTGTGATCAGCTATTGGTCAAAGTTGTTAAAAGTGTGAAAGCACCTTGCTGTGATAAACAGAAAATGTTTAATGATGATGGTGAAAATGTTTGTCTAAATTGTGGTTCAGTCCACGGCTATGACTATTGTAAGGAGTACGTTGACTTTCATAATAATATGTATAAAATACGGCGAAAATCTGTATATCACCGGAAGTACCATATTGAAAATGTGATAAATGGTATATGTTGCAAGAATAGATTTCAAATTTCAGTAAAAGATAAGGGTAAAATATTGAAAATATTCGAAGAGATAGACACTATCATCCCTTCGGTGAATAAGAATCGTAAAAGAATGATAAGCACCAAATTTATGCTTAAGCAAATATTCATAATGCTTGATCTACCATTTGATGAAATAATAGTTACAAGATCAAAGAAGACATTAAAATTTTATGATCAATATTGGGTTGAGATTCTATTGTTGAGATTTGATAAGATTATTAGTATTATCAGGCAGTGAATTTTTCATCATATTTCAGTAGGTACTTATCAATAATTGGACTATTGTCAGTCACATAATCATCGATATTCTTCATTGAGATTTGTATACTTGAAGCATCAAAATCACCACTTCTCAACTTGTCTTTTATTGAATTGAGTAGATGTTGATAGCTTTGATAAGCATATGTGCAATTCTGGATTTTCAAATCTAGGTTTTTATGCTTCATCCACCCTTGTATCAAAAGTGCTGCTGTACTGATGGCTACCAAACTAACACCACCTGTTGCCACACTTGTGGCGAGACCCCCAGTTGCAAATATAATAGACGCTGAATTACCAGCTAATTTCCATTTTTTGAACCGTTTAACCGCCTGTTTATGAGCCCAACACTTTCTGTGATATGTTCGGTAATAGGATTTTAATTCATTTACCTGATCTTCTGTTAATTCATCTGAAATATGATTCCAGTTGAATATGCTTTTTCGCTCTTTCATACAATATGCTTATATAACGATTCTGTTCAAAACACAGTACCACAAACCAGACAATTGCCCACTTAGAGGTGATAACTTACTAATTTTAGTCGTCAAGAAAGACGGTAGAGCATAAGAATATCCTCTATCAAGTGCATGTTTGACATAAAACCTACCGAAGGCATCGTGTAATATACCATGTGTCTGTAATGTATCAATCCAACCAAGAGTATGCTCCAAAAAATGTGTTAAGCAGCCTTCACCGGGACCGATTAATCCAATGCCTATATGCTCCTGGATAATATCTCTCACTTCAATATATTTGTTGAAATGTTTGTGATATAGAAACTGGTAAACCAAAGCTGATTTCAAAATCCTCTTATCAACACCAGGGTTTTTCCGTTCAGCATCCCGAATGAACCATCGTACAAATCTTATAATCTGCTTCATAATAATTGATTACATAATTCAAAGATCGAAATAATCTTCAAGGAAACGGAACATATTTTTTAATTCATCATTAGACAGAGATTTCTGCCAAACAGAAAAAGCGTACAGATCCATTTCAGAAAAATTGACTGCAGTACCATCATCATTATCAACTTGACATCCAACGAACATTTTTTGTGGATTTCCTGACAGTGTTGCTGAGATTGTTTCTGTTCCAACAGGAGTCATTGATGAAATACCTCTAAATAGTTCCATATTTTGTCCATTCACTCTTATTGTCCAAACCTCAATATTACCAGTCAGATCAGACAAAGAAAGAGCAGCAAGTCTTCCACCTGAGAGAGTACCAAAATCAACCCAAACAGTCCCATTATTCCAAGGAAAATGAACACCAAATCGAATATTAGCTTGCCCCCATTGAAATTGAGATTGTTTCTTCACTTGTTTTGTATTAACAACCATAATTACTGTGCATGTATTCCCATTTGGTCCAGCAACTTTGGATACATCAAATGAATTTATTCTCAAGTAGTCATCAGTCCCATCGAATCGCAGAAAGAATCTCTTTTTATTTGAATCTCTTAACAGCAGAGGTTTTTTGGAATTATCAGTTTGTGTGAAAGATATATTATTGACAGGATCAACCCATCTTGAGACTCTATCGTTTGTATCAGATGTTAAGACAGAGAGAGCTGGGATGAGAGCAATAGAAATTCCATCAAGGACTGGTACACCAGGAAGAGAGTTGGAAATAACAAAAGTAGCTCTATCTAACTTCAGATCAAGTTGTTTTTTTGTGACACAATCATTATCATCAGTTCCTTCATCAACATTTATCAATTTCTTGTTGTTTCCAAGATCATAGTGGCCATCTTGTGTTAATGTAAATCCATCACCTTTTGGACCAATTAGACCTCTATCACCTTTATCACCTTTAGGACCAATTGCACCAGTATCACCTTTATTGTCTTGATTTTGTGGAGAATTGAAAACTCCCATTATAATATTAATTTAGATTAATTCATGACCACTTCAAGTGTGAATGTTGTATCAAATGCACCTGTATTAGGATGTGAATAATCAATGATTAAATAGCCTCTCGATAATGATTTGTTGATATTGACCGTTGTGATGTTTCTACTCATAGTATTATGTCTGTGTTCATAAATAGTTGCTGGTAATGGCAAAGGCCTACCACCTTCAGCTTTCGTCTTGAAGTAGAATATTCCGGGTTTTGTTCCTTGTAATACATACATTTTCTTAATATAAAAGTTATTGTTATGAATGACTAAAAAATCAGAGCCATTTATCAATACAGGCTTTAAAACATTCTTATCATGTCCTCGATTGGCTTTGACAGAGCAATTTAAATATTGTATTTGACCGATTATTCCATTCCCATTCAAATTTAGATCACCTCCTAATTTCGGACTGTAAAGAGCAAATCCACCCAAATCGAAAGCCGTTTCCATAATTACACCTGTAACGCTTGAACGAAATAGATTCAAACTATTATTATGAATTCTAAAGCCATTCAGATTTAAATCACCACCAAGTTTAGCCTCTTTTATCAGATAAGTGTTCATATTAATATTATTTAGCATTGTAAATTCGCCATTGTCTCCACCAAACAACCAATTTTCATTTTCTTTCACATCAAAACCATTCAAATCTAAATCAGTTTGTAATTGTATTGTTTCATTCACGATTTTGAAAGGTTCAGAGAAGTCGTAAACACTTGATGGAACGTCTACTGCTTCAAAATCAATACCATATGCAACACAATGAACTTTGTACTTATTTGGATAAGTTGGGTTAGCATTAATATGAATCGTACAATATAAATATTCAGGTGGTGAACTTGCTGATGGTTTTTCAATCCATAATAAATATCTCGAATGATCTTCATTTCTGTTATCAAATTTTCTCCCTACAGTTTTATGAATTGTAATTCCACCAGTTGCACTGAATGTTACACTACTAAGACTCATTCCTTCATAATCAGGAAATAGCCATTCAAGAATGAAAGTGTATTTTCCATCATTTATTGTATACATATTAAATCCAATTCTAGCTCTGTAAATATGATTAGCTTCTTTATTCAAGTCTATATCAATAACCTTTTTTGAAATCAAATGTGGTGAATGAGGTAAATTGACATATCCATTAACTGTCAAGCCATATTCAGTGCTAATTTCATTGATATCATTCATCAAATATTTGAAAGCATTCTTTGGATGAGAAGCAGATGAAATATGACTTTTTTCTAATTGATCTAAATTTACAGCATCGGTTTTATTTGTTCCTTCTTTTAAGTTAATGATTTTATGCCCTCCAAGTTTTAAGTCTGCTGCCATCGCATTTGTTCCATTCAATAATAAAGTGTTTGCTCTAATGGTTTGTGAAGCTCGATTTAAAACTCTAAAGTTCACTGCATCAGTTTCATTCACCACGTCCGCTAAATTTGTTATTTTATTATTATTCATGTCAATGAAGTCTGAAGTATGAATCTGGCCAACATTCTCCAAGTGTTTGTTTAAAAAATCAAAACTTCCATCAGATGTAAATCCAATTATATCTTTAGTTTTATCATCTACATAAAACTTATTGGCAGCATCTCTGTTAGCAGTTGGTGTTGCACAGTTGATCACTTTGTTACCAGCCAGATTTAAATTAGCAGTCATTTCTTGTGTTCCATCTCGAAGTAGAGTTTGACCAATACTGCTTTTTGATGCGAGATTAGTGTCAATATATGATTTATTCACAAGATCTGCTGGTTGGTTTCCTATCCCATGGCCTCTAATAATAAACCCCCCAAAATCCTGATTGCCGGTCATTATAACACTTCCATCTTTTTTAAGAAATTGAGAAACATCAATACCAGCAATTTCAGCATCAACATACTTTTTGTTTACAGCATCTTGTGGGTTTGAGGGATTATCCTGCAGGTTGAGGATTTTGTTTAATTTCATGTCAATATTACTACCAAACGCAACATGGCCGTTTTCAATTTCATAAGCTGGGTCATGGAGAAAGTAAGACAAATTGGTATGATAGCCATAGGCCCCATAAACGATGATATGTGTTTTGGTGTTAGACGCAGGAGCAGTGCTGGAAAGTTCCACCAGTATTGCCGCTTGCCCACCACTGGTTTTTTCGATTCGGAAAAGCTTCTTCATATAACCATCAACGTGTGGAGTTTGGGGAAAAGGTTTTTGAAACGGCTGTCCCGCATCTCGTATATTTACAGTTGGAAGGGTTAAATCGACTGTTGCACTTCTTGGGTCTGATGGTGAGTAAAACTCAACAACAAAAGTGTACTGACTGTTTCTCAAAGATGTCACATTAAAACGAATTTTGGATGTAAAGTTACCACTATGTGAAATGATAAAAGACAATGAGGACTTGTTTATGTGGTATGGTGATCTATCAAAATTCTCAATTTGAAGGTTTGTTGCATCACTAACTACAGAAGACTTGGATTTGTCTTTTAACAGAAAAGCGAATGGGTTGCGTTGGGTACCAGATGCTGATAAAATAAGGTCATCAACATACTTTTTGTTGGCAGAATCTTTGTCAGAGTTTGGAGCCCCAACATTTGTTATTTTATTGTCATCCATGTCCAGATCACCAGTCATTGCAACACTTCCATCTTTTTTAAGAAATGGTGAAACATCAATGCCAGTAATTCCAGCAATTTCAGTATCAACATACCCCTTTGTGGCTGAATCATTGTTTGCTGTTGGCGCTGCTACATTAGTCAATTTGTTACCTCCAAGATTCAAATCAGAAGTCATCGCAACGCTTCCATTTAGTTTCAAAAAATTATTGTTCACATAGTTTCTATTTACAGCTGAATAACCAAATCTTGGGTTATCTGGTATGCCAAATAGATCATTTCTATTCATGCTGACAGGTGCATAAATTACACCACCAGTGTTTATATTAAGGAAATCAGCTGTTTTATTATCAACGTAAGATTTGTTGACAGCATCATGAGGGTCTGATGGAATGTCATTAAGGTTCATGATTCTATTATTTTCATGTCAATTTTACCACCAAAAGCAACATTGCCGTTTTCAATTTCATACACTGGGTCGTGAATATGTGATAAAATGATATTAGAAAATCCATAAACACCATAAACTATGACGTAATGTTTTTTATTATTTTGTAAATATGGTGAAATCAACAATAACTCCATTGATGTGGAACCATGACTTGTTTTTTCAAGGAAGAATATTCTCTTGAGATAACCATCAACAAGATGAGTCTTTGGAAAGGCTCTTTTTATCGAATCTTTTCTTTCAATTAAATTTGATGACAACGCGTCATCATCGACTGTTGCATTATTTGGGCTACCATCAGTATAAAACTCAACAACTAAAGTGTACTTTGAAACTTCCAATTGTGTCAGATCAAAACGAAGAACAGTTGTAAGACCAGCAGTAGGAATAACAAAAGACAAGGCTATTTTATTAAATGAGTAAGGGCTTTTGTCAAAATCTTCCAATTGCAGATTATTCGCATTTCTAAGAATAGTTGTTTTTGATGTATCTTCAAGAAGAAATTTGAATGGATTAACACGTGTTCCTTCAATTGATAAAACAGCATCATTAACATATCCCAAGTTAGCAGAATCATAATGATTTACTGGATCACCAACATCTATCAAACGTTTATTTTCAATGTCATAATTACCATCTTGTGTTAATCTAAATCCATCACCTTTGGGACCAACAGCTCCAGTAGCTCCTTGTGGACCAATTGCACCTGTATTACCTTTTGGACCTCTATCACCTTTTTCACCTTTGGGACCAATTGGACCTGCAGGGCCTCTTTCACCAGTTTCTGTTTTATCTTGATTTATTTGAGCATTAAAAACTCCCATTATATCATCTTGTTAGATTAATCTTCCAAGAATTCAGGTGGTTTGGTTTCATAGATGACAGGTAGTCTCTTATTGTTTTTCTGGATTTTGAAAATTGTTGATTGCCATATAATATTAGATTAGATTAAACAGCACCATAAAAATTTCTCTTGATTGTCTTCATCGGCTTGTCGACATAACAGAAGGAATATGGTTTCCTTGGTGGCTTCAATGTATTTCTTCTTGTCTATTCCAAGTTCTTGTGCAATCAAGTTCCTTTCTCTTGAGGATGGGAAATCATAAAGGCAGAAGTGACTGCAATTGAGTCTGATTGATTTTGGGCATCCATAGAATGACTGTGTGAGATATATGACTGAACAGTTCTTGTGTCTCCCCTGAATGAAATAGCTGATTATTTGATCTTGTTTCTTGTCAGTCACGAAATCATCAAAAACAACCAATCGCTGCAAATTTGTGTTTTTTATTTGTTCAACTGGCAATATCTCTTCTTGACTGCAAACCAAGGCAGGATATCCAATGTGACTGCTTATTTCATCCATTACTTTCCGAAGATATTGATATTTGTCTTGATCTAAATTTTTTGCATAAAGATGTATCTGATCATAATAAACCAATGGTTCCATAATCAGATGCATGAACAATGTTGTCTTTCCAGATCCAGAATTACCAGCCAGCAGCATCCTGAAAGTGTCTTTTGGCATATACGGATACAACTGTCTGAATGAATTCTTTAAACCCTGAATATCATAATTAGGGATTTCCATATGTAAATAGTTTAGATTAGTCTAACACAATTGTATATGGATATAGAACGAATGAAAAGTCTTCTTAAAAGTGGAATTGAAGCCGGAAATAAAACTAGAGAAGTTCGTGATGTTATCAAGACTTATGAATACAGAAAACAGGATGCATATGATACAACATCAGAATTGCTGAAACCCTCTATTGATGTCCAGAAGAGTGTGAAAGAAAGTGTCGACGAAAAACAGGATGAAGTCATTAAACAGTTGAAAAAGAATCAAAAAGCCTTGACATCTGGTTTTGAAGATCTTATGCTATTAAACACATTACCTGAATCAGTACCTATGAAAACAACATTACCAATTGATTACAAACCTAAAATGATGACTGAAACAGAAGCATCATATAAGTCGAATCTTGATAAAGGTTTTTCACTTGAGGATATTCAAACATTGATGAAACATAATTTAGCTCCTCCATCACAGATATTTAAATCATATATTGATGGAAAAATCGATATTAATGAGTATAACAGAAATATTGGTGAAATAACCAAAGATATTGGAAGAAAAAAAGCTCATCTATCAACAACCAAAACAAATAGGGATAAAAATAAAGAAAAGATATATCAATTGAATCAAGAGATCAAATTATTGCAAAAGTACCGAAAAAGAATTGACGCCGTTGAGGAAGGTGCACAAACTATTGGTTCAGGCATGGGAAGAAGAGGTGTAATGGGTTCAAGGGATGCATTTTTGGGTGACATGCTTTCACGTTTACAGTTACTTGGTGGATCTATTTCAGCCGGCAACAACAGCAAAAATGTTCAAAATGAATTCACAAAAATATTGCATACATTGAACAGACTGGGAATCCTGAAAACCGGTGAGTTGAATAAAATAATGATGAAATATCTAATGTAAAAGTATATGACAGAAATTTCATTACGATTCAACAGTAAAAACAGAGACAAAATTGGTGTCAGCAAGAGTCATGATTTTGAAAAAAGATTCAATACACCTCTTAAATTAACGAATGATTTGAAATATGAAATGGCTGTGAATGTCATCAATATGACATACAGTTGGTACAATATCAGAGATATTTTTGGGAATAATCAAATTAAATACAGCTATGACAAAGGTGTAAACTGGGAAACAATAACATTCGTTAACGGGATGTATTCATACGACGATATCAATAGTTACATTCATGAGTATATGAGAAAAAATAGCCATGTACTGAATCCATCTGAAACAGACAAATCAAAATTCAAGTATGGTATTAATATAACTTTCGTTTTGTCAACATATCGCATTTTGATTGAACTCGATGAAAATTATCGTGTGGATCTCAGAAATAATGATTTCAGAAAACTTATCGGTTTCGATTCAAAATTAGTTCCAGCCACAGAATATGGAACAAATCTACCTGATATTACAAGAGGAGTAGATGAAATTTATATCAATTGTGATTTGGTGACAGATAGCATTGTTGATGGAAATAGCACAAATACAATCGCTGTTATTCCAGTCACAAATCTAGTCAGAAGTTTACCTTTCACTTACAAACCTCGTTTTCTTTCATGGAATCCTGTCTCAACACATAATATCAGCTCAATACGCTTTTATGTCACAGACTCTTCTAGAGCTCCAGTCGATTTGAATGGGATAGATTGGTATATTGAGTTATTCTTGAGAGAGACAGAATTATAAAACCTAATAGTATATGAAACGGTTTGAGTTTAAAAAATATGAACAACATGGTGAAGGTATTGTGACTGATATGATCAAAACAGCTGGAAAAAAAGCAGCCACAACAATTGGTGAACATGTGGCAAAAAAGCTGGTGACAAAATCATAGAACTTTTGAAAAAGAGAAAAAGTGGAAACAAGAGTGGAACTGAGAGTGTGAGCCAGACTGGTGGTTTAATCAAAAGAAAGAGAGGTCGACCTCGTAAAATAAAATAACTTTTATCTAACACAATAATATATGTCAAACTATCGTGACTCAAAATATATCGAAAGATATGAAGATGTAGTGTTCGAACTAGAGACAGCACTTAATACTGTAGTAGCAAACAATGCTCATCAGAGTAAAACAGGTTACCGTTTCATTGTTGATAACAGTGGAGAGACTACACCATTTGACTGGTATAATGCCCGTTTTAATGTCGATTTCATTGTAAAGAAGCTTGCAGATGGAGCTGACATTGCTGCAGGAGATCGAAATGGTATTGTTAATTCAGTTCACGCTCTTATTAACACCATTAATGTAAAAATGAATGGTCTTGATGTTTATGAGTGCAGAGATGCCAACCAAGCCACAAATATTAAGTCATTGCTTGAGTATTCACAGGGTTATGCTGTAAGTCAGGGAACCAATGAGTTCTTCTATCTTGACGACAAAAGACAAGCTGATGATAGAGTTGCCCAGGTGGCTACTTATAACAAAGGTTTCGCAGCTCGCAAAGCACTGTTGAATGGTGCAGCCGGTAAAGTAAATGCAGAGCTTGCATTGAACAGATACGGTTTTTTCAAGAGCTTTTGGGATGAACTTATGCCTAACTCAAAAGTAGAGATGAAATTGACACTTGAGAGTGATGCCAATTTGATTTGGCAAGCTGCCGATGATTGCCGTGTGGTACTAACTAAATTCCAGCTAATTGTTCCTCGCATTGTTTCAATTCTGCGGGAAAGTCCTTATACATGAGCAAGTATCTTGACAACAGAAAGTGGACTTACATGAGAGAATTGATTGAGAGAGGCAATTCAACAAGACAACAGACTGCCAATTTCCGTATTTCCACAGCAATAAACAAACCCAGGCATGTCTTTGTATTCATCATCAATGATGCCAATGATGCATCTCAGACAGCCAATAAATTTCTCTATAACACATTCTCAGTTGCAAATAACCGAACTTTGACTGATTGTTATCTTGAGGTTGGCAACGGAAATGATTATCCAGAGCTTCGTTATAAACCATCAACAGAACCAACAAGAGTATTTAGAGATGTTTTGAAATATGTTCAAGCTGTAAATGATTTCAGTGAAAGTACCCTTCTTAACAGGGGCAATTTCGGTACAATATTCCCTTTTGTTTATTTCGATCTGACAAAACAGAAACAGGATATTAAAGATGGAATGACAAAACTGACTTTCAAATACACTTTGAGTGCTGCAACAAATGCTGATTACAGTGTGTATGCACTGGTCCTCTATGAGCAGGATATTGAGATGAGAAAGACTGATGGAAAATTAATTCTGAGATCAATGTAAATTAAATAATTAATTGGAAATAATTAATTAAATTAAATAAATTGAATAATTAAATTAAATGATTGTTTGTATTAAATACAATTTAGTATAAACATATATTATATGACTACTTATCATCCTCATGGAGTAAGACTTTCAAACAGTCAGAAGCAAAGGCTTGCAAAAGCTATACAAACAAATTCACCGGTAACATTGAGACTCGCACATGGAGATCTCACTGGAGGTGATCAAATGATGTTGACAAAAACACAGATAAAAAAATTAGCCAAATCACAGAGAAATGGAACAGGTGCTGATGTAAAGATATCCAAAGCACAGATCAGAAAATCAGTCCAAGAAGGAGGTTCTCTTTGGTCCAGTCTTTTTTCACTTGGAACAAGACTATTGCCTTATGCAGGTAAAGCAGTAGCTAAAGCGGCTCCAGCATTGGCTACAGGTGCTCTTTCTTCATTAGCAAGTCTCGGCATTGATAAACTATTTGGAAAGAAACAAAAAGGAGGATTTCTTATTCCTAATGCCAATTTATCCCAATTATTGAATGTAGGAAATTTATTGAATACGAGACAGATGGCTGATGTTATCCAAAAAATGCAGTATGGTGGAGACGTTGTTATAAAACCAACAAAAGCGCAGACTGGAAAGGGTATTGGAACAATACTGGCGAGTATCGGTATCCCATTAGCCATTGATGCAGTCAAGAGGTTATTTGGAAAAGGTTTGCATGTTGAAAGCAGCCGTCCAAGACGGTCAATACCTGTTCATGTTCCAGATGACATTGTACCCAGAAAGAAAGGTGGGAAACATGCTATGATTCCATGGCAATCTCCTCCTGTTTTTGGTACATGGAATAACCCAATCGGTTATGGAATGAAAAAAAAAAAGACAAAGGAAAAGGACTTCTACTAGGCAAAAACAGTCCATTCAATTCAATCCCCATACTAGGAACCATTTTGTAAATAAACCCTTATCCAACTTTGATTTAATCAATTGGGTTAAACAACTTGGAATAAAACATTTTAGAGGAGTATTTTCAAGAGACAATCTGCCGAGACAAATAAAAAACAATGAATGTGGGATAGTCAATCTTGATTCCAAAATTGGACCTGGTACTCACTGGGTTTGTTATAGGAATTTCAAAAATGATAGATACTGTGAATACTTTGACTCATTTGGTTTAATGATGCCAACAGAAGTACAGAAATACATGGCTACAAGTGGAAAACAACTTGAATACTCTGGTGATGAGATACAAGAAAGGGATTCAGTATTGTGTGGATATTGGTGTTTGTACTATCTTCTCGAGAGACAAAATGGGAGATCCATTCTTAATACAATACATAATGCTGAATTTGATCCAACAGACACAAGAGTCAATCACAGATTCATCATAGACTACTTTAAAAATATCTAACTTAATGGTATAATGGTAAAATCATATTGTGTGAAACAGAAGAAGCAGACTGAGTGTGTACCAGGAAGCGAAACATACCAAAAGACTAAAAATGGAAGAACCATGATGAAATGCAAGTGTGCTGAGTGTGGGATCACAAAGACTAAGTTTGTCAAAGGGAAGGGAAACTGAATAGCCCGTCTGAAGGGGCGGGCATACTAGATTCAGCCGCAGATATGGCGCTAACAGGATTCTTAGAACATGGAGTCCCTTATTTAGCGAAGAAGGGTGTTGAAATGGGTAGATATTATGCTTCTGAAGCAATGAGAAATCCAAAGCTGCAAAAGAAATTAATTGACAAAGGACTTTCCCTCGCAAAACCTGCAATCACAAAGGTTGGGTCAGAAGCTTTGAAACAACTCTCAACAAAAGTGAGACCAAATATTCGTTACAAAACAGATATCAAAGGATTAGATTATGGCGGTGCTATTGACATTCATAAGGTTATTGGCAAGCTTCCTAAACCGAAAAGTGGATGGACACCCGGAAAGTATAAATACATGGGACCTTATAATCCCCTCGATAAACAGTTAGAGTATGATAAAAACACAGGTGAGGTCTTGAAATGGAATGTACAACCTTATAACAAAGTGGATGAAATAGCAGCTTATCATGATATTTGTTATGATATGAAAAAATAAAGGCGATTGTGATAGAACAATGGTCGAGTCACTAGATCAAATACCATATGGTGAGATGCCAAAATGGGGTCAAACAGCTAGATTCTTAATCGACAAAAAACAGAAACTTGGTCTCGGTGTTTCAAAAAACGGAAAAAGCCGTCGAGTGAAGAAAACTGGCAAGAAAAACTAGCTGATGAATTACATGCACCCATAAAACGAAATTTCACTCGGCGGCGTGTGATTGTAAATAAAATTGATGAAATATGGGCAAGTGATCTAGTTGAAATGCAACAGTTCAGTAAATGGAATAAAGGTTATCGATATCTTCTTATGGTTATTGATGTCTTCAGCAAATATGGTTGGATTGTCCCATTGAAGGATAAGAAAGGTGAATCTGTCACTGAAGCATTCAAATCAATATTCAAGGAAGGTAGAAAACCACAGTATTTATGGGTCGACAAGGGAAAAGAGTTTTACAACAAACACTTGAAGGACTTGCTAGAGAAACATAGTGTACAGATGTACTCAACTGAGAATGAAGAGAAATCATCAGTAGTTGAAAGATGGAATAGGACAATTAAATCCAAAATGTGGAAGCAGTTCACTGTTCAAGGTAATACACAGTATTTAGACATGTTACCAAAATTAGTGAAACAGTATAATAATACCAAACATTCAAGCACAAAGATGACACCCGTTGAAGCATCTGATAAGAGGAATGAAGGAACTGTTTACTTCAATTTGTATGGTGATATGAAAACATTAAAACAGAAACCGAAATTCAAAATAGGTGATAAGGTTCGAATATCCAAGTATAAACGGAATGTGTTCGACAAGGGCTATACACCAAATTGGACTGAAGAAGTATTTACAGTTGATAAGATCCAATACACTAATCCAGTCACTTACAAACTAAAAGATCTCAACGATGAAGAAATACAAGGGAGTTTTTATGAAGCTGAATTATTGAAAGCCAGACAGGATGTATTCCGTATTGATAAAGTCATTCGCAGAGATTACAAGAAGAAACAAGCTTTAGTGAAGTGGAAGGGTTACAGTGACGAATTTAACAGTTGGATCCCGTTCAAGGATTTAAAAGACATATTATAAAGAGAAAATTATCTAACATATATGTGAGTAGACCCTACAGTATATCTGTTGTTTGCTATTATATGTAGCCAAGAATATTATTATTCCTGACTATATTTAAACACAGGTCGAAAATGAATTTAAAAAAAATTAATATAATATAATATACAAATGCAAAAATATTCCTACGATAACAAAGAATTAGATGTGTCAATAGACTGTTATGTTGATGATAAAAATAACGTTTGGTTCAGAGGAAGAGATATAGCCAAAATTCTTGACTATAAAAATCCACAAAGAGCGGTTAGAAATTATGTTGTACCTGATGATAAAATCTTGATAGACCTCAAAATAATGACGAATAGCAGAGGGACCGAAAGTGTCCATCAGGTCGGAAGCAGAGGGACCGAAAGTGTCCATCAGGTCAAACAGTCTTATAAATGTTTTTTTTAAATGAATCAGGATTTTATTCCTTATACTGTCTTCCAAAAAACAAGAAGCCATAAAATTCAAACATTGGGTTACATCTAAAGTGTTGCCATCAATCAGAAAACAGGGGTATTACAATCAGTTCAATGATAGAAGTAATAACATGCTGATGATTGAAAGTGAAAATGATCTGCACTGCAAGATTGTATCATTCATCAGAAAAAAATATGAAGATGCTTTAATGGTGGCGGGATTAGGTGAAAATCAAATAAGCTCAAACATGCGAATCAGAAGTTATAAGAAAGGATATATGGCTGGACAGTGTGATTTAATGCTGTTGAATCCCACTAGAAAATACAATGCTCTTTGTCTTGAATTTAAAAGCCCAACAGGTGTGTATCAAGTGTCAGATAAACAAAAAAGTATGAAGCAAATGTATGAGAAAAATAAGTGTAAGTACATCATGAGCAATTGTTTCGAAGACTTGATTCATGAAATAACCAAACACTTGGAAGAAAGCAAATTATACTTATCACGAAGGAAAGATTTAAAAGAAAATTAAATTGATATAAAAATAAAAATATATAGATTATATATGGAGAATCAAAATGTTAAGAGAGGTCGGGGAAGGCCTAGAGTTCTCAGTGATGAGGAAAGAAAAAAACACAAGACTACCTATATGCTAAATAAAGAATGGTACTGTAACATATGTAAGACAGGACGTAACTACACAATGGCAGGAAAATCTTGTCATATTAAAACAAAAAAACATCAAAAAAATATTCTTCAATAATTACAATTCAAAAGGATCCAGTAATTGGATCAATTGAATTCTCAACTATATTTAAACGCAGACGGAAATGTTTTAAAGAAATAATAACTATATATATATTATAAATGGAAAAAATTATCGAAACTAGTAGTAATATGGACGAGAAAAGTCTCAAAAAATTGAGCAAATCCAAGCTAATCAAATTGCTGTTGAAGCAGCAGAAAAAGCCTAAAGTTATTATAGTTGATGACACAAAACCTGTACCTAAACCAAGAACAAGACCAATTCCCGCCCCAAGGACGAAAAGACCAACTGTCAAAGAATTGGTTGATTACTTCGAAAGAAAAAGATTACCAGCACCACCAAAAGAATGGTTGGAAGAAATAGAACAATTGAAAAAGAGACCGATCCCAGCCCCCAGAACCAAACAGGTGATTCAGAGACCAACACCTACACCCAGGACTAAGATAGGGCAAACAGAGAAAGCTCTGAAGGGCTTCACAAAATCTTTTGAAATCGGTATAAAAAATAACAAAGACCCGCTTGCGCAACTGCAAAACACAAGAAAGGCTGTTGCATATAATATTATAAAATTGTTGAATGAAATTAAAGGTCTCAAATTTGTTGAAACACTCAAGGTAATATTTGCAAAAATGACTGACGGAGAAATAGAATACAAAACAGCATATTTCAACAGTGCAGCTCAAACAATTGTGAATAATCTGGAAGTAACTGAATCACTACAGTTGTCAAAAGACCAAATAATGAATAAGATTGCAGTTTGGGTATCTGAAGGTTCAGGTTGGACTGTTGATTCAGTTGATAGTCATTATCTTAATGTTGTGAAATATGCGCCAATGAAGGGCTCCTCATACATTAAACTACCGAATGAACTCAGAAACAGTGCAAAGGGTTTAATTAACTTGAAAAATGAGGATAATGAATGCTTCCGATGGTGTCACATCAGACACCTGAACCCACAAGAGAAATACCCACAGAGGATTAAAAAAGTTGACAAAAAATACATTGAAAAATTGGATTATACAGGGATTGAATTCCCAGTTGCAACCAAGCATTACAACAAGATAGAGAAACAAAATGAGATCAACATCAATGTTTTTGGTTATGAGAATAGACAGCCATATCCAATTTTTGTTTCAAAAGAGAAATATACAGACTGCTTGAATCTGCTTCTAATAAGTGAAAATGAAAACAAGCATTATGTGCTGATCAAAGATTTCAATAAGTTTATGTACAATCAAACAAAGCACAAAGAAAGAAAACATTTTTGTATGCACTGTCTTCAATGCTTCAGCTCTGAAAGGGTGTTGAATAATCACAAGGACAACTGCATGCAAGTAAATGGCACACAGGCAATAAAAATGCCAAACAAAGATAACAACATAGTGAAATTCAACAACTTTCATAAACAACAGCGGGTACCATTTGTTATATATGCTGACTTTGAGGCCATCACTGAGAAAATACATGGTTGTCAACCCAACAGTGATAAATCATATACTGAAGCCTATCAGAAGCATACTGACTGTGGCTACGGCTATAAAGTTGTTTGTTGCTATGACGATAAATACAGCAAACCAGCAGCAATATACAGGGGTGAAAAGGCTGTGTACAAATTTATGGAAGCTATGCTTGAGGAGGTCAAATATTGCAAGAATGTTGTGAAAAAAATTTTAACAAACCATTGAAAATGACTAAAGATGATGAAGAGAAATTCCGAAAAGCCAAAGTTTGTCACATCTGTGATAAGAAATACACTGACAAAGATATCCGAGTCCGAGATCATTGTCACATCACTGGTAAATACAGAGGTTCTGCTCACCAAGATTGTAATCTGAAACTCAGAGTGAACCCAGAAGAAATAAAAATACCAGTCATATTTCACAATCTAAGAGGCTATGATAGTCATTTTATTATGCAGGAGATTGGAGCTATTGTTAAGAAGCACACTTACAAAAACAAGAAAGGTGAAAACTGTCAAATGAATATCAATGCTATCCCAAATAACATGGAGAAGTATATGGCTTTCATGCTTGGTAACCACTTGACCTTCATTGATAGTTTCCAGTTCATGAGCTCCAGTTTGGAAAAACTTGTAGGCAATCTACCTAGAGAAGCCTTAAAATACACCTCACAAGAGTTTAAGGGAAAGGATCTTAATCTGATGGCACAGAAAGGTGTTTATCCTTACGACTACATGGACAGTTTCGATCAATTCAATCAGAAGCTGCCATCAAAAAATGAATTCTATAGCATACTGAGTGATGAGCATATATCAGATGAAGACTATACACATGCTCAGACAGTGTGGGAAACATTCTCTTTGAAAAACATGGGTGATTATCATGACCTGTACCTTAAAACAGATGTACTCCTACTGGCTGATGTATTTGAAAACTTCAGAAAAACATGCCTTGAGTACTATAAACTGGACCCGTGTCACTATTTCACATCTCCCGGTTTATCTTGGGACGCCATGCTATAAATGACTGACATAAAATTAGAATTGATGACAGACATTGATATGTTCCAGTTCATTGAAAAGGGTATGCGTGGAGGAATCAGCTATATAGCCAACCGTTACGGTAAAGCAAATAATAAATACATGAAAGAGTATGACGAGAAGGCGCCCTCAACGTACATCGTGTATCTTGATGCTAATAATTTGTATGGTTGGGCTATGAGTCAATATTTACCAACCGGTGGTTTCAAATGGTTGACACAAAAACAGATCAATAATTTAGACCTGGCTGTCTATAAAAAAGACAGCAACAAAGGTTTGATTCTTGAAGTTGACATGAAATATCCTGAAGAATTGCATGATCTTCACAATGACTATCCACTGGGACCGGAAAAGGTCAAAGTGACTGGGGACATGCTATCAGATTATTGTAAAAACATAGCGAAGAAATATAAAATATCAACTGGTCTGGTACATAAACTGATACCAACATTAAGCAACAAAGAAAAATACGTGCTCCATTACAGGAACCTCCAATTATATACTGATCTCGGTTTGAAAATAACTAAAATCCATCGAGTGTTAGAATTCAATCAGTCCGCGTGGCTTAGGCAATATATTGATTTCAATACTGAAAAACGTAAGAATGCTAAAAATGCTTTTGAGAAAGACTTTTTCAAGCTGATGAATAACAGTGTATTTGGCAAAACGATGGAAAACCTAAGAAAGCGAGTAGACGTCAGATTGGTGACTGATGAGGAGAAGCTATTGAAATTAGCCAGTAAACCGACATATGTTAGCAGTAAAATCTTCGATCAAAATCTAGTAGCTGTTCATAAGATAAAAGAAACACTCACCCTGAACAGGCCGGCATATGTGGGTATGTGTATTCTAGACCTTAGCAAGACACTGATGTACGATTTCCATTACAACTACATCAAAGAGAAATATGGAGATGAAGCAAAATTATTATTCACAGACACAGACAGTTTGACCTATGAAATTGAAACCCAAGATGTCTATAGAAATTTCTGGAAGGATAAAAATAAATTTGACAATAGCGACTACCCAGAATGCTCTCCATATTTCGATAAGAAGAATAAAAAAGTTATTGGCAAATTCAAAGATGAGGCAGCAGGAGTACCCGTTTGCGAATTCATCGGTTTACGATCGAAGATGTATAGCTATATTAAAGATGATCAGAAAGGAGGGAAGACAGCAAAAGGTATTAGTAAGAATATTATTAAGAATAACATCAAACATGAAAATTATAAAGAGACACTATTTGATAATAAACAGATGCATCATAGAATGAAAACAATTAGAAGTCAGAACCATCAACTTGGAAGTTATGAGATAAATAAAGTATCACTCAGCTGCTTTGACGACAAGCGTTATATTCATGATAATGGCGTGACAAGCTTTGCTTATGGTCATTATAAAATCTAGCTGTTGACGTCACGCCATATGATTTTTGTGAGTTTTAAAATACTGCCCTCTTTGGGGGGTTTCCCTTTCGAATGAGTCATCAAACTACGTCAGATTTTTCGCTTTTTACACATGCGTATTATTTTTTATCTTTGTAAATTTCATTTATGTACCACAAGCATAAAAATGAAAATACAAACGAATATATAAGGGTTGTTTCACACAGATAAAGAGTGGCTTATATGCAGAGTATACTAACGATTGGAAAAAGCGGGGGCCTTTCGTTAGCGAAATGTATACAAGCCACCCCATGGAATAATGAAAAACCCCCGCCGTTATTCCATGGGTTGAAAAATAAAAAAAATGAAAAATAAAAAAATGAAAAATAAAAAAAATGAAAAATAAAAAATGAAAAATAAATAATCACCCTTAGATGGTGTCGGATTGTTGGGTAGAGCTATAGTGGAAGCTTAGGCTTTGACAGAAGCGCCGGTTCAATCTCAAGCCGGAGGGTGAAAAAAACAAATAAACAAATAAACAAATAATTGGCCCAAGAGGGTCTGATAGGGCCAGAGCGGAGTGGAGGTGGGAAAGACATAAATGATAGTGCTCTGGTGGTGTGGAGGTGGGAATTCAAAAAAACAAAACAAAAAAACCTCTCATGAGGGACGGGTGGTGATTCAAATTCCAAATTAAGTCCCTCATGAGAGGTTCTGGTGGCCACCAGTTTTGCTATTTTTTTTCTGCAGCTATAGGCGATGACTCATTCCCTGTTTTCCGAGAATGTCACGCATTTTATGAAGTGTGCTGACCTTGGTTCCATCAGATTGAACAACTATAGATTCCATCAAATTAAATAACTATATATTCCATCAAATTAAATAACTATATATTCCATCAAATTAAATAACTATATATTCCATCAAATTAAATAACTATATATTCCATCAAATTAAATAACTATATATTCCATCAAATTAAATAACTATATATTCCATCAAATTAAATAACTATATATTCCAGAATACGAGATCAGAAGGCAGTAGTAGTTTGGGGAAAACGAGATCAAATGATTTCGTACCCCCAAACACTATACTACTTACAACAAACGTCGGACAGCGAGTTCCAAATCTTTCACAAGACACTGATATTCTTAATATCCATTGTGACTTGATCAACGATTGACTTGTAGACGGTCAGGATACAGACATAATCTATTCCTTTTCAACCAGTGTTCTGCTACCAAGTAATTCATTCACACTCGAGCCACAAAGAGTCACATACAATCCTGTGAATAAGATTACGATATCAAACATCAGGATTTATATTACAGATGGAAAAAGAAGATTGGTCGACTTGAATGGAGATGACACAGCATTCTCACTCATTTTGAAAAGTATAGAATAATATAACATAACAGTATATGAAGCCGTATGAATTCAAAAGGATTTATCATCCAAAACTTGGTAAATTTGTGTACCAGCACAAAGGATCAGGGATTATTGTTGATAATATCTTGAAACCAATGAAGAGTGTTGTGTCGTCAGTTGTGAAAAAGTTCGCCAAACCCCTTGGTAAGAAGGCATTAGAATCAGGAGTATCTCATGCAGGTGATCAATTGGGCAAAAAGATATCTGAAAAGTCAGGTGATCTCATTATGAAAAGACTTTCAAATATGAGAAAAGAGAAAAAAGTAATTGTGCAATCTCCACCCAAAGAGGAAAGTACTGATATGATTCTCAATAGATTGATTTCAGGACCAGGCAATCGTATGATGAAAAAAATGCGTAGAGTTAAAAAAAAATTAAAAATATGCAAAATTATCAGGCATAAAGAAGGCATTGAGTTAATTAATAAAAAACATGCAAAATTATCTGACATAAAAGAAGGCGATAAAATTATTGTAAAACATTGCAAAATTATCTAACATAATAATATATGTCTTTCAGAACAACACATTTTTTGCAAAGGAATGAGTTGGTGAGATTCCAACTTGATAATGTAATACGTACTCCAGCCAACGGTCAGAGACAGCAGAAAAATGAGTATAAATTCACAATTAATGATCGATCGAGTTTCTATGACTGGTACAATGCTTATTTCGAGGTTCAGTTCCAAGTACAAAAATTGGCCGATGGTACAACAACTGCGGACCAAAGAACTACAGTTATTAATGGAGCCCATAGTTTCATTTATCAAATTATGATTAAAAGCGCTGGGAAAACAGTTTATGACACTGTTAATCTCCACAAGGTGACTTTTGTCAAAAATCTTCTTGAATATAGTGACGATTATAGTCGAAGTGTTGCTAAAAACTCTCTTTGGTATTTGGATACCGATCATAGGATAACAAATAATACTCAAAATCTAGGTTTTGAGGCTAGACGACTTTTAACGACAGGACGCAATGATATCAATGTAGTCATACCTCTCAATCGGTACTCTTTCTTTGAAGAACTACAGGACAGGATGCTTGTTCCAATGCAGCTACAATTCGAAATAACATTGCGGGATGATTCTGAATTGATACAAAAACTTGCAGCAGCTGATGATGCAAGGGTTGTTATTGACAGATTCCTCCTTTGGGTACCGAAACTCACACGAAAAGACTCTCTCTATGACAGGTTCATTGATAACTTTTTGACAAAGGAAAAATGGATGTATGTGAGAGAGATGTACGAGGTTTCAGCTCCAACAAATAGTAGTGGATTCTTCCAGATCTCCTCCAGTATTGACAATGTAAAGCAAGTCTTTGTTTATTTGCAACGAGCCAAAACGAATAATGACGAAGCAAATCCATACGAAATGGACACATTCAACATTTAACGCAGACCGTGGATATGGAAGTTATCTGACAACATGCAGGCTTGAATATGGCAATGGTGTTTTTTACCCCGAAGTTGAATATGACAGTGAAAGTAAGGTTCGTATTTTCAACGATCTGATGGCTTATAGCTACAAACGGAATGATTACAACACGGGAACTCAACTGAATCTGTCCAATTATAACAGCTTGTATGGTTTGATTTGTTTCGATTTGACATATCAAGCAGAGAAAGTGACAAGAGACCCCAAACAGTTGATTTTCAGATTCAAACTTAACTCTAACAGCGCAGGTGATAGTCCTTTTTCAGTCCATGCTGTTGTTTTATACGAGAAAGAAGTTGTTATTGACAAGGTGGGAAATGAGTTAGTTATCGTGTAAAAAGAAGTTTAGTTGGTTAGTTAGTTAGATTGTTAGTTAAGTTTATGAAATTTGGTCAAGTCTATGAAATATTATCCTAAATATGTTTTATACCAAAAATTATATAACATATATTATATAGCAAATGACTCAACAAACTAATGTGAAACTATCAGAAAACCAGAAAAAGAATTTGAGTAGTGCTTACCATAATAGGGAAACTATTGTCTTGAGACTATCAAAGGACTCTCTTCATGGCCCTGACATTTTGTATGTTCCAGCGATGGTGAAAAAAAGATTGGAGAAAAATAAGAAATTGATGAAGGGAATGGATATCAAGCTGTCCAAGACTAATATCAGAAAGCAAGTTGGTGGCAGTTTATTGACTTCTATTCTGACACTAGGTCGGACCCTATTACCAACCGTAGGTAAAACCCTTGGTTTGTCAGCTCTTGCTGGATTGGCTTCAGAAGGCGGTTCCCAACTGGTAAAAAAATATCTGGAAAAGGTATTCAGTCAGGTGGCTATCTTGTTCCACAAGACCAAATTAATAAGCTGATAGAATATAAGCATCTTCTATCGATGAAACAAAAACAGGTTATATTGAATGCCCTTCAATCAAGTTCAGGTGTTCATATAAAACCAACAAAAACACAATCAGGTGGATTTCTAGGGACCTTATTATCAAGCGTTGGTATGCCACTTGCTATTGACGCCATAAAAAAGATAACTGGTAGTGGTGCTCCACAAATTGGGAAAAAGGGAAAAGGGGCTCCAAGAATAGGAAAAGGAGCCCACAAATTGGTGCATACATACCACCTCCATTTGTTGGAACATGAGATAATCCAGTTGGTACGGGATAAAAAGAAAGGACTGCAAAACAAAAACAACAACAAAGTCAAGACAAGGCCTACTACTCGGACAATCATCCCCTTTCAACGGAATCCCACTTCTAGGGGCAATATTGTAAAACCAAAATTTCACAAAGATATCCCGTTAAGCAATCATGATCTAATAAAATGGTGTAGATACTTGAACATCCCAATCAAAGATGTTTTGTCTAGGGACGAAAGAGTTCCACATAACCATAAACAGGCATTGTTCATCTACAATCTTGAACCCTCATATATGAGTGGAAGCCATTGGGTTACAACCTATGTTAAAGATAATGTCATCAATTATTTTGATGGTTTTGGTATGCCTCCATTTCAAGAGATTGTAAATCATGCTAAAAGAAAGAATATGACTCTGCTTCACCAAAATAATCAGATCCAGAATATAAATACGTCTAAATGCGGCTACTTCTGTTTATACTTTCTGAATGAAATGAATAAGGGGAATTCGTATCTCAATCTCTTAAAAGTGTTTGACATATTTGACACAATGAAGAATGGGAAATTCCTTGAGCATTATTTCACAACTATCTAATTAAAAACCAAAAAAATCCAAAATATCTAACTTATATATATAATGGTAAAATCATATTGTGTAAAACAGAAAAAGGTAACTGAATGTGTACCAGGATCTGAGCGATATGAAAGGACTAAAAATGGTCGAACTATGCTAAAATGTACTTGTGCTGAATGTGGAATCACAAAAACAAAATTCGTCAAAAGTCAGGGAAACGGATTGGCCCGTCTGAAGGGGCGGGCATATTAAGTTCAATAGCAGATACAGCTCTTGAGGGTTTTCTTCATCATGGTGTCCCTTTTCTAGCAAAAAAGGGTCTTGAGGCTGGTAGATATTATGCATCCGAGGCAATGAGAAACCCAAAGCTACAGCAAAAGCCATCGATTTTGCTCTAGATCAAGCTAAACCGCTTATAAGTAAAGTTGGTAAAGAGGGTTTGGTACAGTTATCAACAAAAATTAGACCAAAACGTAAAGACGGAAAACAATTGCATAAAACCGATATCAAAGGGATTGGATTACGACGGTGCTATTGATATTCATAAAGCTATTGGTAAGCTTCCTAAACCAAAATCAGGTTGGACTTTGCCAGGCCATAATTACACAGGTCCATACAATCCTCTTGATGAGCAGCTTAAATACAACCCAACAACTGGTGAAATAATTGCGATATATCAGCAGCCAACCGGTAAGACAGATGCTGTTGCTATGCAACATGATGTTGATTACTATATTTGTGAAGATGATAGGAAATGCAAGAATAAAGCAGACCGAAAAATGGTTGCTGCTCTTGATGCCATTCCATGGAAAGATAGACAATGGGGACATATGTTGGCTCGTAATGCAATTGCAACAAAGGAGGAACTAGGTTTGGGTGTTAAAAAGCAAAAAAACGGAAAAAGCCGTCGAGTGAAAAAAAACTGGCAAGAAAAATTAGCAGATGAATTACATACACCCATAAAACGCAATTTTACTCGGCGGCGTGTGATTGTAAAGAAAATTGATGAAATATGGGCTGTTCATCTTGTTGAAATGCAAAAATTCAGCAAATGGAATAAAGTTTATAAATATCTTTTGATGGTTATCGATGTTTCCAGTAAATATGGTTGGATTGTTCCTCTGAAGCATAAAAAGGGTGAAACCGTAACTGAAGCATTTCAAACAATATTCAATGAAGGTAGAAGCCCACAATATCTATGGGCTGATAAAGGTAAAGAGTTTTACAACAAACACTTGAAGGACTTGCTAGAGAAAAATGAGATGCATATGTACTCCACCGAGAATGAAGAAAAGTCCTCAGTGGTTGAAAGGTGGAATCGAACAATGAAGTCCAAAATGTGGAAACAGTTCACAATTCAAGGCAATACAATGTATCTCGATATGTTACCAAAATTAGTGAAAGAATACAATAATACAAAACATTCAAGCATAAAGATCACACCTGAAGAAGCAAGCAAAAATAAGAATGAGGGTGTGGTCTATTTCAATTTGTATGGTGACACGAAGCAAGTAACATCTAAACCAAAATTTAAGGTTGGTGACAAGGTCCGAATATCCAAGTATAAACGGAATGTGTTCGACAAGGGTTATACACCAAATTGGACAGAAGAATTATTCATAATAGATAAGATCCAATACACTAATCCAATCACATACAAACTAAAAGATCTCAGAGGTGAAGATATTGAAGGGAGTTTTTATGAACCTGAATTATTAAAAGCCAAACAGAATGTTTTCCGTATTGATAAAGTCATTCGGAGGGATTACAAGAAGAAACAAGCTTTAGTGAAGTGGAAGGGATATAGTGATGACTTTAACAGTTGGATACCATTCAGGGATTTAAAGGATATGTGAGATTATTTAAACATAATTATCTTACATATATATAATAATAAACGTTTCAGTGTATAACGTATATATACTGTTTGCTATTTTGTAGCCAAAAATGTGATTGTTTCTGGCTATTTATTTACACATTCTGTTAACATATTTATAACTATTCTTATAAGTTTTGTCACATTTTTGACATTTGTATTCCTTATTTAGCCATTTTTTTACAGCTTCCAAATGGTGTTTTTTCTTGTCTTCGTCTGACATTTTCGAACGTATATTAGCTGATTTTATATAATTATTAGGCATATCCTCTTTTTTCGACATACTCAAATTTATATTGACACCCATCCTTTTTCGATGTACCTGATTTACGATATTTTTCTCTATCACACACTATCTTTACAATACCAACATTTATATTAAGATGTTGTGCACAACAATACATACTGTTCAAATAAATAACATCATTTGTCTTACAATTAGTAGCTTTTACACATTTTGGATTTTTTATGCATGAAAAATCTCGATCCTTTACCGATTTCTTGATATTTTCACTATTTGTCAATAGTTGAAGATTGCATAAGCGATTATTTTCTTTGTTGTCATTAATATGATCGATCACTTTCCTTCTGGTATATTACCGTTAAAACATTCCCAAACAAATCGATGGGTTAAATAGGTTTTTTGTTCACCACCATATTTTCTAACACAACACAATAAATAATCTGTATTATTTTTAGCTCCTTTCATTTGTAGTTTTTTGACAATATTTATAATATTTCCATTTTCATCCGAAGCATACAGGTCATAAACTGGGTGAACATGATAAACGCATTTCTTGATTTCAATCTTACTCATATATATAGTTTTATATAATTTTATATTTAAATAATTTATGCATGTAAATATTTAAAAATAAATTATTTTATAACATATTATACAATTATATGAGTAAGAGTGATCTTAAAAACTATTTAAATCTCAGCTAATCAAATTGCTATTAAAGCAAGATAAGAAGAAGCCTGAAATTATCGTAGTAGATGATACCAAGCCAAATGAGAGACCAATTCCTAAACCAGTTCCAACACCTCGCAAGAGTGTAAATCAAATGGTTCGAGGTTATAAAGACAATATTATTCTTCCACCATTAGAATTTAGGGATAGACCAGTTCCTAAACCAAGAACCAAAAAGGTAGTTCAAAAACCAGTAGCACAACCTAGAACCAAAATAGAGCAAAAAGACAGAGCTCTGAAAGGTTATACCAAATCATATGAAATTAGCATTAGGAATAACAAAGACCCACTTGTGCAACTACAAAACACAAGAAAGGCTGTTGCAAACCATATTATAAGTGTATTAACATCAATGGAAGGACTAAACTTTATGGAAGTGCTCAAGGTAACATTTAGAAAAATATCAGATGGTGAAATAATGTTTAGGACAGCATATTTCAACAGTCTAGCTCAAACAATCATAAATAATCTAGAGATTACTAAATCACTACAAGTGTCAAAACAAAATATATTAAATAAGATTGCAGTTTGGATTTCAGAGGGATCTGGTTGGACTATTCAATCTGTTGACAATCATTATCTTAATGTCGTAAAATATCAACCAATGAGAGGCTCTTCATATATTAAACTACCACAAGAACTCAGAAACAGTGCAAAGTGATTGATTAACATGAAAAATGAGGACAGTGAATGCTTTAGATGGTGTCATATCCGGTATTTAAATCCTCAAGCTAAATACCCACAGAGAATCAAAAAAGTTGACAAGCAATATATTAAAAATTTCGATTATTCAGGAATTGAATTTCCAGTCGCTACCAAACAGTACAACAAAATAGAAAAGCAAAATGAGATCAACATTAATGTTTTCGGTTATGAAGATAAACAACCATATCCAATTTATGTTTCAAAAGAAAAGTATGAAGACTGTTTGAATCTGTTGTTGATCATAGAAAATGAAAACAAACATTATGTATTGATTAAAGACTTCAATAAGTTTATGTACAACCAAACAAAACACAAAGAAAGAAAACACTTTTGCATGCATTGTTTGCAGTGTTTTAGCTCTGAAAGGGTCGTAACAGATCATAAAGAAAACTGTATCCAAATAAATGGAACTCAGGCAATTAAAATGCCAGCAAAAGGTGATAACATATTAAAATTCAATAATTTTCATAAACAACAACCAGTGCCATTTGTAATATATGCAGATTTTGAAGCCATCACAGAAAAAGTGTATGGATGCATGCCTGATAATGATAAATCATACACAGAAAATTACCAGAAGCACGCAGACTGCGGCTACGGCTAAAAAGTTGTTTGTTGTTATAATGACAAATACAGTAAACCATTAAAAATTCACAGAGGAGAAAAAGCTGTTTATAAATTTATGGAAGCTATGTTGGAGGAAGTTAAATATTGTAAGAAGGTTATGAAAAAAGAATTCAACAAACCATTAAGAATGTCGGAGGAAAATGAAGAAGAATTCCAAAAAGCTAACAGATGTCAGATATGTGAAAAAGAATACCAAAAAACTGATGTTAGAGTCAGAGATCACTGTCACATAACTGGACAATACAGAGGATCAGTTCACCAAGATTGTAATCTAAACTTTCAAATAACTGATAAAATTCCAGTAATATTTCATAATCTTAGAGGTTATGACTCGCATTTCATAATGCAAGAGATAGGTGAAATAGTCAAAAAGCAAATATATACAAATAAAAAAGGTCAAAAGTGTCAACTGAATATCAATGCAATCCCTAATAACATGGAAAAATATATGGCTTTCATCCTTGGTAATCATCTAACCTTCATTGATAGTTTCCAATTTATGAGCTCTAGTTTGGAAAAACTAGTGAGTAATCTACCAAAAGAATCATTAAAATATACCTCTCAAAAATTCAAAGGTAAGAAGCTTGATTTAATGTCACAAAAGGGAGTCTACCCCTATTACTAGCAATGAAAACGTAAAGCTTGTGGGATGTGGCTGGAGTGACAAAGATACTTCACAGATTAATGTGATCAAGTAAGCTGAAGCCACTCAAAAGGCACTAAGGCCACAAGGTAGCGGGTATTACCCCTTAAATCTACCAAAGCAAAGATTGAGCCCAAACATTAACAGCCATGGACAGCTGTTTCGGCCTTGTTAGGCCTCATGAGCATGGCATAGCTAATGCTCAGGCTCAAGTATCCACATATCAATAAAACAAGCAATGAAAACGTAAAGCTTGTGGGATGTGGCTGGAGTGACAAAGATACTTCACAGATTAATGTGATCAAGTAAGCTGAAGCCACTCAAAAGGCACTAAGGCCACAAGTTAGCGGGCATTACCCTTAAATCTACCAAAGCAAAGATTGAGCCCAAACATTAACAGCCATGGACAGCTGTTTCGGCCTTGTTAGGCCTCATCAGCATGGCATAGCTAATGCTCAGGCTCAAGTATCCACATATCAATAAAACAAGCAATGAAAACGTAAAGCTTGTGCGATGTGGCTGGAGTGACAAAGATACTTCACAAATTAATGTGATCAAGTAAGCTGAAGCCACTCAAAAGGCACTAAGGCCACAAGGTAGCGGGCATTACCCCTTAAATCTACCAAAGCAAAGATTGAGCCCAAACATTAACAGCCATGGACAGCTGTTTCGGCCTTGTTAGGCCTCATCAGCATGGCATAGCTAATGCTCAGGCTCAAGTATCCACATATCAATAAAACAAGCAATGAAAACGTAAAGCTTGTGCGATGTGGCTGGAGTGACAAAGATACTTCACAAATTAATGTGATCAAGTAAGCTGAAGCCACTCAAAAGGCACTAAGGCCACAAGGTAGCGGGCATTACCCCTTAAATCTACCAAAGCAAAGATTGAGCCCAAACATTAACAGCCATGGACAGCTGTTTCGGCCTTGTTAGGCCTCATCAGCATGGCATAGCTAATGATCAGGTTCAAGTACCCACATATCAATAAAACAAGCAATGAAAACGTAAAGCTTGTGCGATGTGGCTGGAGTGACAAAGATACTTCACAAATTAATGTGATCAAGTAAGCTGAAGCCACTCAAAAGGCACTAAGGCCACAAGGATGCCTGAGCATTAGCTATGCCATGCTGATGAGGCCTAACAAGGCCGAAACAGCTGTCCATGGCTGTTAATGTTTGGGCTCAATCTTTGCTTTGGTAGATTTAAGGGGTAATGCCCGCTACCTTGTGACCTTAGTGCCTTTTGAGTGGCTTCAGCTTACTTGATCACATTAATTTGTGAAGTATCTTTGTCACTCCAGCCACATCCCACAAGCCTTACGTTTTCATTGCTTGTTTTATTGATAAGTGGGTACTTGAGCCTGAGCATTATCTATGCCATGCTGATGAGGCCTAACAAGGCCGAAACAGCTGTCCATGGCTGTTAATGTTTGGGCTCAATCTTTGCTTTGGTAGATTTAAGGGTAATGCCCGCTACCTTGTGGCCTTAGTGCCTTTTGAGTGGCTTCAGCTTACTTGATCACATTAATTTGTGAAGTATCTTTGTCACTCCAGCCACATCCCACAAGCTTTACGTTTTCATTGCTTGTTTTATTGATATGTGGGTACTTGAGCCTGAGCATTAGCTATGCCATGCTCATGAGGCCTAACAAGGCCGAAACAGCTGTCCATGGCTGTTAATGTTTGGGCTCAATCTTTGCTTTGGTAGATTTAAGGGTAATGCCCGCTAACTTGTGGCCTTAGTGCCTTTTGAGTGGCTTCAGCTTACTTGATCACATTAATTTGTGAAGTATCTTTACCCCTATTACTACATGGATTCATTCAATACGTTTGATGAAAAGCTGCCAACAAAAGAGGACTTCTTCAGTATTATGAACAATAAGCATATTACATATGAAGATTATAAACATGCTCAAAATGTGTGGGATACATTCTCTCTTAAAAATATGGGTGAATACCATGACTTATACCTTAAATGTGACATCCTCCTACTAGCTGATGTCTTTGAAAACTTCAGAAAAACATATCTAGAATACTACAAACTAGACCCATGCCATTATTTCACTTGTGCCGTCACACTTCAGTAGAACATTGAACATTGCGTGATTATTGCTATTTTATTTCTTTTTAATGATTGTGTTACTTAGTTTCCGTGCAGACAGCCGCATTTTTCCTTTGAGATAGGAATCGCCACACCTTAGCCTATGATTGAAAGTTGTTATTAGATTAGTCTCGCTATACTTTCCTCATTGTTCTAATTTTGCGTCAGTTCGTATCAGTCTTTTATCGTGTGCAGACCCAGCAGCTCTTTCTGTTTTTACCTTAAAAATCGAATAAATTTGTTAAGTGCATCGACGATTTATTTATGTGGTAACACTGCCCTATCGGAGCCACGACGTATCGGCCGAGGTAGCGGAACAGTAAAAACAGAGAACCAGAGGCTTCGCGCACAGGCGAACTGCTCGTTTGGTTGGTTAAGGAGTGGCCATGGAGAACGGCGAAGAAAAGCAACCAGCTGAACAAGTCACATTTACTCTTCAAGAGCCACAGGTAGAGCGTGGACCTAAAGAAGAAGAAGCTACAATGTACGACTACACTGAAGCGCGCACGAAACGGACAAGCAAGCCGTCGTACAAGGTAATACAAAATAAAATTTTAGAAACAGAGAACTGCGTTGAAAATCTGTGGAAAAGATGTCTGAAGGAAATCACGAAACTCCAAAAATTGGAGCAACCAGAAGAAATCCGGAATGGTATTGCAGAGGCAAGATCTTTATTTAATAAGTATCAGTTAGAAATCTTATCCATGCAAGACTTTACCGCAAGCGCTAGCTCGGCTAAATTAATTGAAGATAGAAAACGCTTAGAAGAAACTGCGATCTCGCGAAAGGCGTTCTTAGACAATGCACTAAAAGACGCCAATGATCAAATGAAGAACTTATTGTTAGAAATGGGATCCGCGGGAATGCAAAGCTCGACGACATCATCTGTGGCCAGAGCAAAGGCCACCACCGCGCTTAAAAGAGCCGAATTACAAAAGCAAAGAATGGAAATAGAGGCACGTTCAGCCCTCTTGATCGAGCAGGAAGAACTCGCCTTAGCTAGGCACAAGCGAAACGAAAAGGCTAGGCTCGAAGCACTGCGATTAGACGAAGAGGCGGCGATTGCGCTAGCAACAGCCAGGGCTTTCGATGAAGAGCTAAACGAATCCGATCTTAGCATTGACAAAGAATCATTCCGTGCGCCCGATCTCCCGTCGGTAAGCCCTAAACATCGCGTGCTGGAATACCTAGATGCGCAAAATGAATTGTTTCCTTCGGCCAGCGAAGTCGTCAAGAAGGAAAGCATAAAGCTAGATCAGCCCTCTGAGCCCAAATTCAAAGTTAAGCTAGAGCCATTTATGCAAGCGCAAGTCACGCCATCACAAGACACGCGACCGGAAGTCTCGCCTCTCACGGCCGTTGAACTAAACCCAAATACACCAGGGTCCACACCCGCGCTCTTGCCTGCTCACAACGCCGTGAGCCCTTACATTGAGTTCATGGCCCGAAGGGAATTCATATCTAACAAAATAGAAAAGTTTGATGACCGCCCCGAGAATTTCCACACCTGGAAGGGTTCGTTCAACAACATGATCAGGGAGTTAACCTTAGCCCCAGCGAGCAACTTTCCCTGATGATAGAAAACACAACAAACGAATCCAAGCGCCTTGTGCAGAGGCTTCGTAACGCGTACATTGAAAACCCAAAAGAGGGAGGAAGGGAAGCCTGGCGCAAATTAGGTGAGAGGTTTGGCTCAAACACTGTAGTCACGCAAGTACACCTTGAAAAACTGAAAACTTTCCCAAAAATAGGGAACCGGGATAATAAACGGCTTCAAGAGTTTGGCGATCTATTGCTGGAGTTGCAGTGCGCTAAAAACGACGGAGCACTAAGAGGTCTCAAAATTCTCGACGAGCCAGCATACTTGAGGCCTGTCGTGACTAAATTACACGAAGATCTCCAAGGGAGATGGCAGGGGCATGCATTTAAATACAAAGGTCAGTGTAACGTCGACTATCCCCCACTTAACGAGTTCTCAAAGTTTATCCAGGAAGTTTCCCGCGAGAGGAATGACCCCTATCCAGCCATGGACAATAATGAGAAATCTTTAACGTCCAGCCAGCCAAATCACCCTTCTAGAACTCTCAGATCTCGGAATGCACGGCAAGATATCAAGACAGCGAAAACCGAAGTTACCGGACCCAAGCACGTGCAAAGAGAAACGCCCATTAGAAATGATCCCAGCAAATGGTGTTTCATTCACGACAGCTCCCATCCCTTGAAAGTATGTCAAATTCTCAAAGCCAAGCCGTATCGCGAGCGAATACACTTACTAAGAAAGCACCGTGTTTGTCTGCGCTGCGCAGTTTCGTCCTCTCATTCCACGAGGAACTGCACCTCAAACACTGACTGCGCAGTATGCCACAGCGATAAACACGTGACGGTCCTCCATCCTGATAACGCAAGGCAAGAAACTCGCACGTTCGAAAGTCCGGCACAGCAGCAGGGCGAGTAGCAAGCGGCAGCAACGCCTCAAGGAACTGAATCTCTGATCGTAACAAACAAGTGCATCGAGATATGCGGTCAAAACTCGGGAGGAGCCGGGACGTCCTGTGCAAAAATCTGTTTAGCCAGCGTATATGCCGAAAGCGAACCCAATAAGAAGGTCAAAGCCTACGTCCTTATCGATGAGCAGAGCAATTACTCGCTAGCGAGGGCCAAACTGTTCGAGAAGCTTAATATCAAAGGAACAACGACCGCGTACACCCTGAAGACGTTCTCCGGAGTCAAAGAAACTAAAGGGAGACTTGCGCAAGGACTGGTGATAGAATCTCTTGACTAAAGTGTGAAATATCGTCTCCCAACGCTCACAGAGTGTGATGAGATCCCTAACAACAGGGAAGAAATTGCCACTCCTCAGGTCGCGCGAGCACACCCTCACCTGCAGCAACTCGTAGACGAAATTCCAGAACTTGACGAACAGGCAGAGATTCTGCTGCTTATTGGACGAGACGTTCCTCCCCTCCACAAGGTTCAAGAGTCACGTAACGGTTCGAGAAACGCACCTTGGGATCAGCGGCTAGACCTTGGCTGGGTAGTACTCGGAAATACTTGTCTCAATGGAGCTCACAAACCAGAGCAGATTTCCACGTGCAAGACCCAAGTGCTACACAACGGCCGACCTTCACTGTTCGTGCCCTGTCCGAACCGTTTTCATGTAAAGTTCGACACCAACACAGACGCACCCTTCGTTAACCGCGAATTTGATGATTGCTTAGCACGAGATTTGTTCATGCGTACGCCACAGGACAACAAGCCAGGAACCTCTACTGAAGACAGAAGGTTTATGGAAATTATGGAAAACGGCATGACGAAAGACGAGAACGGAAGTTGGGAAGCGCCGCTACCCTTTTCGCCACGAGATCAGAGAACTTCCCAGTAGTCGTGATTACGTAATGAAACGCCTGAAATCCACCTGCCGAACCTTAGACAAGAAACCCTCCATGAAGGTCCAGTACTTTGACTTCATGCAGAAAATTTTCGACCTTGGTCATGCCGAAGTCGTCCCAACGGAAAACTTGAAGTCTGACGAACCATGTTGGTATCTTCCTCACTTTGCATTTACTATCCGAAAAAACCTGACAAAATTCGGGTGGTGTTTGACTCAGCAGCCGAATGTAACGGAATATCGCTTAACAAACTGTTACTACCCGGTCCCGATTTAACAAACAGCCTCCTTGGAGTTCTCATGCGTTTCCCCAGGACCCCGTTGCGATAGTAGCCGACATCGAGCAGATGTTCCACTCCTTCAAGGTTAAAAAAGAACATCGAGACTTCCTAAGGTTCCTATGATACAAGAATAACGACCCAACCGCCGAAATCATTGAATACAGGATGAAAGTCCACATCTTCGGGAATACGTCATCCCCAGCCGTAGCGAACCATGGCCTGCACAAGACCGCCGAAGTCGAAGAATCTAAGTTTGGCTCGGATGCAAAGGCCTTTGTGAACAGAAACTTCTATGTTGACGATGGTCTCCATTCAGCCCCAAGCACCGAAAAGGCAACAGATCTGCTTCGTCGCACGCAGTCCATGCTAGCCACTGCGAATATTCGCTTACACAAAATCGCCTCGAGTCACGCGGAAGTCATGGAAGCGTTCGCGCCAGAAGATCACGCCAGTGGTCTTCATATCTTAGACTTCAGCGAAGGCCCTATCCCGATACAACGATCGCCAGGAGTGTTCTGGGACTTGGAGTCGGACGCTTTCACCTTCCAAGTTTCCCTTGAAGAGAAACCGTTCTCACGGCGAGGAGTCTTGTCAGTAACCAACAGCCTTTACGACCGCCTCGGCCTCGCAGTTCCAGTCATTATCAAAGGGAAGCAGCTCCTGAGATCGATGACCTCTGATCTCAATGCCCCACACTCGGACATGTGGTATGCTCCCCTCCCTGAGAGATACAAGCCTGCGTGGGATGATTGGTGCTACTCCTCCGGGCGCTAGAGAAACTCAAGGTTCCCCGGTCCTATAGCGACAAGCCACTCAAAACTGCAACGCGAATGGAGCTCCACATCTTATGCGACGTTTCGGAACGAGTTATCGGTGCTGTTTCGTACCTAAGAACGATCCAGCCTACCGGTGAAGTACAAGTATCCTTTGTGCTTGGAAAGGTTAAACTTACACAAGCCCATGCGACAACCATTCCGCGCTTAGAGCTTTGTGCAGCCGGTATGGGAGTCGAGCTATCCGTGGTCATTACCGAAGAACTCGAAAGAAAACCGGACTCAGTGACCTACTACTCTGACAGCAAAGTCGTGCTGGGATATGTCACTAACGACTCGCGGCGTTTCTATGTTTACGTCAGTAACCGTGTTGAGCGCATTCGCAAGACATCAGCACCGCATCAATGGCATTACGTTCCTACCAACCAAAATCCCGCTGATCTTGCCACTCGATCCGTAAAAGCAGATGACCTAAAGGAGAGCACGTGACACACCGGACCAAAGTTCCTATACAAGAGTGACCTAGCAACATCCACTCAAGAGGGAAATAGCGCTGCAGAAATGTTGACCAACGACCCCGAAGTGCGCTCAGATGTGAAGGCGTATGCTACACATATGGAGAAGTACACAAACATTGGATCGGAGCGTTTCTCCAGATTCTCGCAATTGTAAGTTCTGCAAGGAGCAATCGCGAGGCGGATCACTGCCGCTCAGTCACGCAGCAAGGCCCGAGCCGCACAGGAGAAGGGTCACCCTACTCGAGCATATGAACAAGCGAAGGTCGTGATTGTCAGATGCGTCCAATATGAAGCCTTAACCAAAGACATCGAGTGCCTCAAGCATTCAGAAAAGCTGCCCAGAACTAGTCCTTTAGCCAAGCTGTGTCCTATAATTGACAAGGACGGACTACTTCGGGTCGGTGGTAGACTCCGCAAGCAGACGTCAGCAATGAAGAACGTCACCCCCTCATCTTGCCAAATTCGTGTCACGTCTCGACACTGATAGTCAGGCATTACCATGCGAAAGTACAACACCAAGGGCGAGTCTTCACTCACGGCTCAGTTCGAAGCAATGGCTACTGAATCATAGGAGGAAAGAGAATGGTCAACAGCGTAATCGACAAATGTCTCAAGTGCAAAAAACTAAGGGGCCAACAACAGATTCAGAAGATGGCAGATTTACCAGCTGATCGACTTAGCCCGGCACCGCCCTTCAGCAACGTTGGACTCGACGTATTCGGTCCGTGGCAAATCTGCGCAAGACGTACGAGAGGTGGCCTCGCTCATGCCAAACGCTGGGCTGTGCTGTTCATGTGTATCACAACACGAGCAATCCACATCGAAATCATCGAAGCCATGGACACCTCAAGCTTTATAAACGCCCTTCGTAGATTCTTAGCACTACGAGGACCAGTCATCCAGCTACGCTCAGACTGCGAATCTAACTTCGTTGGCGCACGCAACGAGCTCGACGGCGTGCTAAAACCCTCTGACGTCAGCGCCACACAGAGATACCTGCTGAAGGAAGGATGCGAGTGGATCTTTAATCCTCCCTACGCCTCTCATGCTGGCGGGGCGTGGGAACGAATGATTGGAGTAACGAGGCGTATACTCGAGGCTATGCTAGCAGACGTATCTTCAAAGCACCTCACACATGAAGTTTTGACAACTTTGATGGCTGAGGTCTCAGCTATTGTCAACGCCAGACTTCTAGTACCAGTATCCAGTGATCCAGAGGTACCGGAAATTCTCACTCCAGCAATGCTGTTAACCCAAAAGCACCAACAGCTGAAACCCCCTACAGGCGATTTCAACGCTAGAGATCTCTACAGTACCCAGTGGAGACGCGTTCAGCATCTGGCCAACATCTTTTGGTATAAATGGCGCAAAGAATACCTGCAGACCTTGCAGCGACGCAGAAAGTGGCAAGACACGGCCTGAAACAAGATGATTTAGTCCTTCTCTGCAGTAAGGACGCTCTCAGAAACGATTGGCCTCTTGCGAGGATTACTTCGGCCCAAGCAGACCGTAATGGCAAAGTACGGAAAGTTGACCTGGTAACCACCAAAGATGGATGCCGGAAGTACTTCAGGAGACCGATCACTGAAACTATCCCTGCTGAATGCAGATGAAAAACACAAGGAACAATGACAAGAAACTCTGATTTTACCTCTAGTGGTAGCCTACGAATACCAGGCGAGGAGTGTGCCGTCACACTTCAGTAGAACATTGAATATTGCGTGATTATTGCTATTTTATTTCTTTTTAATGATTGTGTTACTTAGTTTCCGTGCAGACAGCCACATTTTTCCTTTGAGATAGGAATCGCCACTCCTTAGCCTATGATTGAAAGTTGTTATTAGATTAGTCTCGCTATACTATCCTCATTGTTCTAATTTTGCGTCAGTTCGTATCAGTCTTTTATCGTGTGCAGACCCAGCAGCTCTTTCTGTTTTTACCTTAAAAATCGAATAAATTTGTTAAGTGCATCGACGATTTATTTATGTGGTAACACTGCCCTATCGGAGCCACGACGTATCGGCCGAGGTAGTGGAACATCACTAGCCCTGGATTATCCTGGGATGCTATGTTAAAAATGATTGACATTAAACTAGAGCTTATGATTGATATTGAAATGTTTCAATTCATCGAAAAGGGTATGCGTGGAGGAATCAGCTATATAGCTAACCGATATGGAAAAGCAAATAATAAATACATGAAGACGTATGATGAGAAGGCGTCCTCAAAGTACATAATGTATCTTGATGCTAACAATCTGTATAACTGGGCTATGAGTCAGTATCTACCAATAGGTGGTTTCAAATGGTTGACTGAAAAACAGATTAAAAATCTTAACCTACCCAAGTACAAAGAAGACTCGAAAAGGGTTTAATGCTAGAAGTTGATCTTGAATATCCTGAAGAGTTACATAACTTGCATAATGACTACCCTCTTGGACCGGAAAAGATTAAAGTAACTGAAGATATGTTATCAGACTATTGTAAAAAAAATAGCCACCAAATATCAGATATCAACTGGTTTGGTACACAAACTCATTCCAACATTGAGTAATAAGAAAAAATACGTGCTTCATTACAGGAACCTTCAACTCCATGCAGATCTCGGTTTAAAAATAACTAAAGTCCATCGAGTATTAGAGTTCAATCAGTCTCCTTGGTTAAAGCAATATATTGATTTCAATACTGAGAAAAGAACTAATGCTAAAAATGCTTTTGAGAAAGACTTCTTCAAACTCATGAACAACAGTGTATTCGGAAAAACGATGGAAAATATCAGAAAGCGAGTACATGTGAAACTAGTCACCGACGAGAAAAAACTATTAAAAATGGCTGCTAAACCAACATTTGTCAGCAGTAAGATATTCAATGAAAATCTTGTGGCGGTGCATAAAATAAAAGAAACACTTACCCTTAACAGGCCGGCATATGTGGGTATGTGTATTCTAGATCTTAGCAAAACATTCATGTATGATTTTCATTACAACTACATCAAAAATAAATATAATAACAAAGCTAAATTACTATTCACAGACACTGACTCATTAACATACGAAATTGAAACTAATGATGTGTATCAAGACTTTTGGAATGATAAATACAAATTTGACAACAGTGATTACTCCGAAAACTCTCCATATTTCGAGAAGACAAACAAAAAACTAATCGGCAAATTCAAAGACGAAGCAGCTGGTATTTTAATTTCTGAATTCGTTGGCTTACGGTCTAAGATGTATTCATACATAAAGAGAATAATCAATGCGGAAAGACTGCTAAGGGAATTAAGAAGAATATTATTAAGAATAACATCAAACATAAAGACTATAAAGAAACTTTATTTGGAAATAAACAAATTTATCACACTATGAAAACCATAAGAAGTCAAAACCATAAATTAGGAAGTTATGAAATCAATAAAGTATCACTCAGCTGTTTCGATGACAAAAGATATATACTAAAGGACGGGGTGACAAGCTACGCATATGGACATTATAAAATCTAAAAAGTTCAGTTAGCTGTTGACGTCACACCATAGCTGTGGTGTTTTATCGCCTGAAACCCACTGATTTGCCTCTTCTTCGTGGTCCTTAAAATAGTTCAGGATAGCATTTCCATTATAAACGAGCCATATGAATGGTAGTTTACATTGTAGCACCTTGATATACTGGTTAAACCTCCTGTAAAATATCCTCAGTTACCTTGCACGAGTTTTCCTTACAAAACATTTTTGGTTGACCCAGTCGGTTCTTAACAAACCATGAAGGCCATTCTTATCGCAAGCACAGTACAAAATCGCAACTTACAACGTAATACTTTTTTAAATGGTGAAAATAGCTTGTAAGAATTTCGAAGTTGCCTTGCCCGTCTTGGTTTAACTTGTTTTTCCGAGAATGTCACGCATGGGGGTTGAAGTGCTTATTGAAATATTCAGTAAAATTAAAAATATATAGATTTCCATAAATTTGTTAACTATAGAATGAGTATGATTTTATGGTGTTATAGGGTTAATTCCATCGAATGGTGAGTAGTATAGACTTGGGTTGGTTTGAGATCAAAATTTTTGATCTGGAACCCCCAAGTACTATACTACTGTTCACACTGGAGTGTTCACCTGAAGGCAGGATCAAGGAAGTCATCTTCAACATTGAGAACACCTGACTGTTCAGCAGCTTCCTTTAAATTATCCTCAGAAACTGCCAACCCTAAAAACGTTTGAAATGCAATAATATTTTCTTACATTTTCACAAGATTTTATACATTCGTATATGTTGTTATTTCAATTTTCAACCCTACAAAAAAAATTTCACTCAGTAAAGCATATGGTGAATCCTAAAGACAATGATTAACTCTGATTATTTCTGATCTCAATATATATATACTGATATCTGAAGTTGCTGCTTGACGAAGCAATGAAGAGATGCCTCTAATCAAGTATACATTCTCGTAAAAACCCCACAACTTTGTTTACTCCTTTATGGACAAGCCATTCTACCACAAACTCCCAGTCTTTCCCACAAAATCATCTATGTCTGAGTTTGAAGTGTGAGAACTACAAGCAAATGCACCACATTTGTCCAGGTGTGTGATGGGTGTAGCTTAAAGTGCAACAACACTGAAAAATACCTTGTTGCACTGAGGAACCCTAACTCTTGTTCTAAACATGTTATGTAAACAGTTGTAATTTTATCCAAATAATTAGATTGTTTCAAATCATATTCTTTTGGGAGGCAATAAATATGGTCCGGTATACCAGTTGGAAGCACAGCATCCTTATGTCGCCTAATTCTAGATAGTATCTTTGAATGTATTAAGCTCTTTTTGCATTATTGGGATCATAATTAATGCAAGAAGCATCCTGTGGGTCACCATAAAAAAAAATAAAATAAAAAAAAAAAAAACATTGACAAAATGTTCCTGCATTAAGGTTTCATAGATAGATAGATAGATAGATAGATAAATACATAGATAGATAGTTTATTAAAACAATTACATTGCAGCCAAAGGGCTGAATTGAAGTAACAACAATAAAGCTAAATGTCTAAAAACCTATTTACAAACTTGATACAGTATGAAGTTAACAAAAAATTGTATCAGAAATTGACTGCAATAGCAAAGTACAAAGTACAAAAAATCTATGAAATTTAGGTTTTAAAATAAATGAAATGGAGCTTTGCAACTCTCTGAATTCAACTAGTTTTCAGTTTTCTGCCTGAGAGGTGTAATATTTTAACAGCATTCTTCCATCTAGAGTTCCAGTATGATCCCGTTGAAAGGTGACCAGGAACCGTTAAATGTTTTAGTTTTAGTTTTAGTTTTATTAACTTCGTCAAAGACCTGGCAGCGGCACTACAACAGCTTGTGCCAATTACTGTAGGCCTATAACTGCAAATCCCTCCCCTATAACCACATTCTGGTAAAGATAGACCATCACACCGTGGACTACATCCCCTACTTTTCTCAAACAGTGCATGGGTTCTTTAATGTCCCACAGATTAAGAACAAGTATAATTTGTAAGAGGGGGCCTATGGTTTTTCGTCTTCAACCGAGAAGACTACAAAGTCTAACCATTCGCAGATGTATGGTAATAGACACTATTTGATGAAAGTTATAAGCGCCTGTCATCACCTGTCAGTGGAATTTCTTGGATCATAGTGTCTTTGTTCTTTCAATCAGCGTAGGTGTTTCTTGAAGAACGTCTCTAAACTGTCATGGAGTTCTCTCCAGCACCTCTCAATCTAAGACAAAATACACTGACAACAAAAAAAAAACAAATGTTAACATGGTCCGTCCCTTTGCATATCCAAGTTAACACTCACCTGGTTTGAAGTCGACGGCCCGTAAATAACAGTCTCCTTTGAATCAATGTTCCCATGATGTCGTCTCATGAACGCATGCATAGTTGCTAAATTTCCTGTCTCGGTGTCCCTGTCCATTTTAAGGTAAGAGGCAATGATTCTGGACTCGTAAAGGTACTCCAGGTACCAACGACCAATTAACAGGGGATCTGAGTTTGACACCCATATGCGAAGCCACAAAAGCTTTCGACTTGCCGTGTAGATGCAACCGTATATTGCGAGAGGATAGGTATTATTTTGATAACCCATCAACTTGTCATAACCGTCAACAGAGTGGACAAAGTTCGGCCCTTTGGTAGTGAAATGTCCTTTCGGTTTCCTTCCCTTTGCACCAATGCCTCCAAAAAGAATACCGTTAAAGTGGTATCGGTTTCTCCGATCACAGCTTGTATGGTCACCTTTGTTAAGTTTCTTAACTCGACCTAATTGCAAAATGAGTTATGTCTTTCTCCACATAAACTGTTGTATTACAGTGTCTTTTATTTATTTGAAAGGAATACGACAAAAAGATAATAAATGCTGAAGTTACTCTCCTTTACAAATAATTTCATAAAAAGGTACTTTATTAGGATTCTCAGTTCAATCTTGTATATATGAAAAATAGGCAACAAAATGACATAAATTAAAACTTTATATTCAGTCACAAAACTGTATCTCTTTGGATTAAGGTTCATTCTCATAGACGCAATTTCAACAAACATTAAATTCATTAAGACTATATTACTTCTTCGATAAGTCAGTTGACCACACCTTTTAGTTTTGATTATAGTTGACACGTAACCCTCTAAATTAGAAAATCGTCACGCACGCTTATTTTTATCCTAAGTCGGGAAAATCTTCTCAGGACAGCATCGTTTTATTGCCAAACATATTTATTTACTGAGGCAATACCATTAACTCCCAGTAATGAGAAGGCTCAATTATTCTGCTAGGCGGTTATCTTACAATGACCTTCAAGATCTTCCGCTTGGAATATTCTCCAATCTGCCCAGCCTGCGGAACTTGTAAGTCTAGATTTCGTTCTTATCATAAAATAAGATAGCTTACTTAAGAACAGTAGAGTGACAGTGATGGTGCATGTTAGAGTAAGCAAACAACATTATTCGCCGATTAATTAAGTTTTGGACCCTGCGTTGGGCAGTGCCATTTTGTAACCGGTGCAGGATATACCAGGATAATTCGGGGAAATAGCAAAGTTTTTGTTTTTACCGTAATTAAATACCTAGACATTGTTGGAAGTGGTGGCATTCTTTAAACAAAAAAAAATTTATCAATGAAGATTTTTAACAGCAGAAAATTGTCTTTTTTTCCTCTACCGTAAAATTTCAATAATAATATCAAAATAGCAATATTATCGAAAATATTTAAGTAGAAATTGTTTCGCTTGCAAGAAAAAGCTGTACAAGTTTTGGCTTCGAAGGACAAATCCTTACTACCAAATAATCTTGACAACAAACTAAGTCTGACTGAAATTGTACGTAGTTTTCCCTCCGCTTTTTAATACAAAAAATGATCAGGACCCGGTTGTTCGAAAGCCGATTAACTTAATCCAGGATTAGCGCAACCTTTGGTTACAGTTTTTAACTTTTGGATAACCGTTTTTTTGTTTCATTTTGGTTTTCAGGATTAACAACCTATAATTTAAAATTTTGCAGACCATTAGCATTGTTTTAATCTTGGATTAGAGTTCACCGGCTTTCGAAAAACCCGGCCCAGATAAACAACCATTAGAAATCATGTCTGCAATCAGAAACGATATTTCCGTTACTGCACTGTCCCGAGCAGTGACTGAAAATCCGCAGAAATCGAATTAATGATTTGAATGTCTCGCAAGAAAATGCTCTAAATCTCACAGCTCAATTTCATCACTTAATACCTTTTAAACTTTACGCGAAATTACGTCAAGTAACAATGGGTACATGCTTAAAAGAAACTTGTCCTCGCTCTCGAAAAAGACTACCATTATAGTGGTATCGGTTTCTACGATCAGAGCTTTTATGGTTATCTTTGTTAACATTGTTAACTCGATTTGATTGCAAAAACGGTAACCTCTTCCTCGACATAAACTGTTGCATTACAATGCGTTTTTATTTAAAACGAATAAGACAAAAATAAAATAAATGCCTAAGGTGTTTTCCTTCGAAAACGATTTCATAAAAACGGTACTTTGTTAGGATTCTCAGTTTGATCTTGTATATATAAAAAAATAGCCTACAAAATGACTTAAATTAAAAATCTATATCCAGTCGCAAAACTATATATCTTCGGATTTAGGCTTATTCTCATAGACCCATTTTTCAACAAACATTAAATTTATTGAGAATATATTACTTCTTCGATGAGTCAGTTGACAACACCTTTTACTTTTGATTATAGTTTACACGCAACCCTCTAAATGCAAAAATTGACAACCTTATTTCTATCCTAAGCCAGGCAAATCTTCTCACTACAGCATCGTTTTATTGCCAATATTATGTATTTACCAAACCAACGCAAATAGCTACCAGAGATAACAACATTTATTATTCTTTTAGGTATTTAGGTCACAATGACCTTCAAGATCTTCCGCTTGGAATATTCTCCAACCTGCCCAGACTGGAGAAGTTGTAAGTATCAAGATTTCGTTCTTATCATAAGGTAAGATAGTATACTTTTAAAAATGCACTCATGGTGGAAGTTATACTAGCCAAAGAGCCTTAGTCGTCAACTAATGAGGTTTAGGATCAGGCTTTCAGCAGTGCCATTTTTTAACTGGAGGGAGATATAAAAGGTTAATCGACAGAATTCTATTTCTTTCCTTTTCATTACTTTTTGAAATTCATCATTTTAGGTGTGTTATTAAGTCTGTATTATAAAGCTTGCGTGTATATAGACACCTTCTATTACAATACGTATGGAGTAGTAAATAGGTCGGCATGAGAAATCCAAACATTTCATTAGGTTGGCTAGTATTACATCAATGAATTCTGCTGTATTTGTAGATGGAAGTGGTGGCTCTCTTTAAGACAAATAAAAAGGTTTATCAAGAAAGATGTTTAGCAGCTTAAAAGCGTCTTTCTCCTTTACTGCACTCTGCTACGAAAACATCAATATCAGCAAAATTTATTAAAATGAAACTGGTTTGCTTCTAAGCAAAATTAGCTGTTCAATTTTCACTGCTTCGGAGAAATCTCCACAAGCAAATAAGCTTGACACAAAAATATGTGCGACTAAAATTGTGCGACGTTTCCCCTTCCGGTTTTTAATACAGCATTTAATCAGATGAACTACCATCAGAAATCATATCTGCAGTCAGAAACGATATTTGCATTACCGCACTGTTGTGAGCAGTGACTGAAAATTCGCAGTCACTCAATTATTGATTTAAATATCTAGAAAGCGAAAAAAAAAACTCCTTCGAATCTCAAAGCTCAATATCATTGTTACTAGTCCTTTAAAATACATACCAAGCAAGGTCAAGTAAAACTAATTAGATACAGCCTTAAATAAAGTAAGCCTAGCTCTCCAAAAAGACTACCGTTGTAGTGGTATCGGTTTCTCCGATCACAGCTTGTATGGTTACCTTTGTTAAGTTTCTTAACTTGACCTAATCGCAAAACGAGTAATGTCTTTCTCGACATAAACTGTTGTATTACAGTGTCTTTTATTTATTTAAAAGAAATACGACATAAAGATAATAAATGCTGAAGTTATTCTCCTTTACAAATAATTTCATAAAAAGGTAATTTGTTAGGATTCTCAATTCAATTTTTTATCTCTATAAAGTAAGCTACGAAATGACAGAAATTAAAACTTTCTATTCAGTCACAAAGCTGTATATGTTTTGATTTAGGTCCATTCTCATCCACGCATTTTTCAACAAACATTAAATTTATTGAGATTATATCACCTCTTCGATAACTCAGTTGACTGCATCTTTAAGTTTTGATTATAAATAACACCTAACCCTCTAAATGCGGAAATCGTCATGCACACTTATTTTTTTTCTTTACTCGAGCAAATCTTCTTAAGACAGCATCGTTTTATTGCCAAGCATATTTATTTTTTAAGGCAATACCATTAAGTACCAATAATGAGAAGGCTTACTTATTCTGCCAGGGGGTTACATTACAATGACCTTCAAGATCTTCCGCTTGGAATATTCTCCAATCTGCCCAGACTTCGGAACTTGTAAGTATAGATTGCGTTCAATCATAAGGTAAGATAGCATACTTAAGCACTGTAGAGTGACGCTGATGGTGCAAGTTAGAGTAACCAAAGAACCTTAGTCGCCAATTAATGAAGTTTTAAACCCTGCCTTTAGCAGTGCCATTTTGTGACCGCTGCAAGATATACGAAGATAACCTGGGGAAATAACATTTTATTACGGAATTAAACATTTGGACATTGTCGGAAGTGGTGGAACTCTTTAAACAAAATAAAATCTTTTATCAATTAAGATTTTAAGCAGCAGAAAACTGTTTCTCCTTTACCGTAAAAATTCAATAATAATAAGATCAGCGCAATATTATCGAAGATATGTAAGTAGGAATTGTTCCCCTTGCAAGAAAAAAGCTGTTCAAGTTTTCGCTGCCTAGGACAAATCCTTACCACCAAAACAGCTTGACAACAAACTAAGTCCGACTGAAATTGTACGTACTTTTCTCTCCGCTTTTATTACAGCAGGTCATCCGATGAACAATCGTTAGAAATCATCTCTACGATCAAAAACAATATTTCCATTACTGCACTGTTCCGAGCATTGACAGAAAATCCGCAGAAACCGAATTAATGATTTGAATGTCTCGCAAGAAAATGCTTTAAATCTCACAGCTCAATTTCATCATTTGAGACCTTTTAAACTCTACGCGAAACTATGTCAAGTAACAGTGGGTGCATACTTTGAATAAACTAGTCCTCCCTCTTCAAAAAGACTACCATTATAGTGGTATCGGTTTCTACGATCAGAGCTTCTATGGTTATCTTTGTTAACTTTGTTAACTCCATCTGATTCCAGAAAGAGTAACCTCTTCCTCGACATAAACTGTTGGATTACAATGTGTTTTTATTTAAAACGAATAAGACAAAAAGACAATTAATGCTTAAGGTGTTTTCCTTCGAAAATGATTTCATAAAAACGGTACTTTGTTAGGATTCTCAGTTTGATCTTGTATATATGAAAAATAAGCTACAAAATGACTTCAATTAAAACTCTATATCCGCTCACAAAACTATCTATCCTTGGATTTAGGCTTATTCGCATCGACGCATTTTTCAACAAACATTAAATTTATTGAGAACATATTACTTCTTCGATGAGTTAGTTGACTACACCTTTTAGTTTCTATTATAGTTAACACGTAACCCTCTAAATACGAAAAGCGGCAACCTTATTTCTATCCTAAGCCAGGCAAATCCTCTCAGTACAGCATCGTTTTATTGCCAATATTATGTATTTACCAAAGCAATGTAAATAGCTATCAGAGATAACAACATTTATTATTCTTTTAGGTATTTAGGTCACAATGACCTTCAAGATCTTCCGCTTAAAATATTCTCAAATCTGCCCAGCCTACAGATTTTGTAAGTCTAGATTTAGTTCTTATCATAAGGTAAGATAGTATACTTTTAAAAATGCACTCATGGTGGAAGTTAGAGTAGCCACAGAACCTCAGTCGTCAACTAATGAGGTTTAGTATCAGGCTTTGCACTACCATTTTTTTTAACTGGTGCGAGATATAAAAGGTTAATCGACAGAATTTTATTTCTTTCCTTTTCATTACTTTTTGAAATTCGTCATTTTAGGTGTGTAATTAAGTCTGTATTATAAAGCTTGCGTGTATATAGACACCTTCTATTACAATACGTATGGAGTAGTAAATAGGTCGGCATGAGAAATCCAAACATTTCATCAGGTTGGCTAGTATTACATCAATGAATTCTGCTGTATTTGGAGATGGAAGTGGTGGCTCTCTTTAAGACAAATAAAAAGGTTTATCAAGAAAGATGTTTAGCAGCTTAAAAGCGTCTTTCTCCTTTATTGCACTCTGCTACGAAAACATCAATATCAGCAAAATTTATTAAAATGAAACTGGTTTGCTTCTAAGCAAAATTAGCTGTTCAATTTTCACTGCTTCGGAGAAATCTCCACAAGCAAATAAGCTTGACACAAAAATATGTGCGACTAAAATTGTGCGACGTTTCCCCTTCCGGTTTTCAATACAGCATTTAATCAGATGAACCATCATTAGAAATTATACCTCCAGTCAGAAACAATATTTGCATTAACGCACTGATGCGAACAGTGACTGAAAATTCGTAGTCACTCAATTATTGATTTAAATATCTAGGAAGCACAAAAAAAAAACTCCTTCGAATCTCTAAGCTTAAATTCATTTTTAGTAGTCCTTCAAATTACATGCCAAGCAAGGTCAAGTAAAACTAATTAGATACAGCCTTAAATAAAGTAAGCCTAGCTCTCCAAAAAGACTACCGTTGTAGTGGTATCGGTTTCTCCGATCACAGCTTGTATGGTTACCTTTGTTATGTTTCTTAACTCGACCTAAGTGTAAAATGAGTAATGTCTTTCTCGTCATAAACTGTTGTATTACAGTGTCTTTTATTTATTTAAAAGAAATATGACAAAAAGATAATAAATGCTGAAGTTATTCTCCTTTACCAATAGTTTCATAAAAATTTACTTTGTTAGGATTCTCAGTTCAAACTGTTATATATAAAAAGTAGGCTACAAAATGACACAAATTAATACTTTATATTCAGTCCCGCAACTGCATATCTTTGGATTTAGGTTCATCCTCGTCGACGCATTTTTAAGGAAACATTAAATTTATTAATACTATACTACTTCTTCGATAAGTCAGCTGACCACACCTTTTAGTTTTAATTATAGTTAACATGTAACCCTCTAAATGCGAAAATCGTCATGCACGCTTATTTTTATCCTAAGTCGGGCAAATCTTCTCAAGACAGCATCGTTTTATTGCCAAACGTATTTATTTACTAAGGCAATACCATTAACTACCAATAATAAGAAGGCTTAATTTACTAAGGCAATACCATTAACTACCAATAATGAGATAGCATACTTAAGCACTGTAGAGTGACAGTGATGGTGCAAGTTAGAGTAACCAAAGAACCTTAGTCTCCAATTAATGAAGTTTTGGACCCTGCGTTTAGCAGTGCCATTTTACAACCGGTGCAGGATATACCAAGATAATCCGGGGAAATAGGAATTAAACACTTGGACATTGTTGGAAGTGGTGGTACTCTTTAAACAAAATAATTTGTTTTATAAGTTCAGATTTTGAGCAGCAGAAATTTGTTCTTTTCCCTTACTGTAACATTTTAATAATAATATCAAAATGGCAATATTATCAAAAATATTTAGGTAGGAACTGTTTCGCTAGTAAAAAAAAGCTGTTCAAGTTTTGGCTGCGCAGAACAAATCCTTACTACCAAATAAGCTTGACTACAAACTAAGTCCGACTGAAATTGAGCGTAGCTTTCCCTCCGCTTTTTAATACAGCAGATCATCAGATGAACAACCATTAGAAATCATGTCTGCAATCAGAAACGATATTTCCATTACCGAACTTTTCCGAGCAGTGACTGAAAATCCGCAGAAACCGAATTAACGATTTGAATGTCTCACAAGAAAATGCTTTAAATCTCACAGCTCAATTTCATCAAGTGAGGTCTTTTAAACTCTGTGCCAAATAACGTCAAGTAACAATGGGTGCATGCCTTAAAGAAACTTGTCCTCGCTCTTCAAAAAGACTACCATTATAGTGGTATCGGTATCTACGATCAGAGCTTCTATGGTTATCTTTCTTAACTTTGTTAGCGCGATTTGATTGCAAAAAGAGTAACCTCTTCCTCGACATAAACTGTTGGATTAAAATGTGTTTTTATTTAAAACGAATAAGACAAAAAATACAATAAATGCTTAAGGTGTTTACCTTCGAAAATGATTTCATAAAAACGGTACTTTGTTAGGATTCTCAGTTTGATCTTGTATATATGAAAAATAGGCTACAAAATGACTTCAATTAAAACTCTATATCCAGTCGCAAAACTATATATCTATGGATTTTGCCTTATCCTCATAGACGCATTTTTCAACAAACATTAAATTTATTGAGAATATATTACTTCTTCGATGAGTCAGTTGACAACACCTTTTAGTTTTGGTTATAGTTAACACGTAACCCTCTAAATGCGAAAATCGGCAACCTTATTTCTATTCTAAGCCAGGCAAATCTTCTCAGTACAGCATCGTTTTATTGCCAATATTATGTAATTACCAAAGCAATGCAAATAGCTACCAGAGATAACAACATTTATTATTCTTTTAGGGATTTAGGTCACAATCACCTTCGAGACCTTCCACTTGGAATATTCTCTAACCTGCCCAGACTGGAGAAGTTGTAAGTATCAAGATTTCGTTCTTATCATAAGGTAAGATAGTATACTTTCAACAATGCACTGGTGGTGAAAGCTAGAGTAGCCAAAGAGCCTCAGTCGTCAACTAATGAGGTTTAGGATCAGGCTTTTAGCAGTGCCATTTTTTAACTGGAGTGAGATATACAAGGTTAATCGACAGAATTCTATTGTTTTTTTTTTTTTCATTACTTTTTGAAATTCGTCATTTTAGGTGTGTAATTAAGTCTGTATTATAAAGCTTGCCTGTAAATAGACACCTTCTATTACAATACGTATGGCGTAGTAAATAGGTCGGCATGAGAAATCCAAACATTTCATTAGGTTGGCTAGTATTACATCAATGAATTCTGCTGTATTTGTAGATGGAAGTGGTGGCTCTCTTTAAGACAAATAAAAAGGTTTATCAAGAAAGATGTTTAGCAGCTTAAAAGCGTCTTTCTCCTTTACTGCACTCTGCTACGAAACCATCAATATCAGCAAAATTTATTAAAATGAAACTGGTTTGCTTCTAAGCAAAATTAGCTGTTCAATTTTCGCTGCTTCGGAGAAATCTCCACAAGCAAATAAGCTTGACACAAAAATATGTGCGACTAAAATTGTGCGACGTTTCCCCTTCCGGTTTTCAATACAGCATTTAATCAGATGAACCATCATTAGAAATTAGATCTCCAGTCAGAAACAATATTTGCATTAACGCACTGATGCGAACAGTGACTGAAAATTTGCAGTCACTCAATTATTGATTTGAATATCTAGGAAGCACAAAAAAAAACTCCTTCGAATCTCTAAGCTTAAAATCATTTTTAGTAGTCCTTCAAATTACATGCCAAGCAAGGTCAAGTAAAACTAATTAGATACAGCCTTAAATAAAGTAAGCCTAGCTCTCCAAAAAGACTACCGTTGTAGTGGTATCGGTTTCTCCGATCACAGCTTGTATGGTTACCTTTGTTATGTTTCTTAACTCGACCTAAGTGTAAAATGAGTAATGTCTTTCTCGTCATAAACTGTTGTATTACAGTGTCTTTTATTTATTTAAAAGAAATATGACAAAAAGATAATAAATGCTGAAGTTATTCTCCTTTACTAATAGTTTCATAAAAAGGTACTTTGTTAGGATTCTCAGTTCAAACTGTTATATATAAAAAGTAGGCTACAAAATGACACAAATTAATACTTTATATTCAGTCCAACAACTGCATATCTTTGGATTTAGGTTCATCCTCGTCGACGCATTTTTTAAGAAACATTAAATTTATTAATACTATACTACTTCTTCGATAAGTCAGCTGACCACCCCTTTTAGTTTTAATTATAGTTAACATGTAACCCTCTAAATGCGAAAATCGTCATGCACGCTTATTTTTATCCTAAGTCGGGCAAATCTTCTCAAGACAGCATCGTTTTATTGCCAAACGTATTTATTTACTAAGGCAATACCATTAACTACCAATAATGAGAAGGCTTAATTATCCTGCCAGGTGGTTACCTTACAATGACCTTGAAGATCTTCCGCTTGGAATATTCTCCAATCTGCCCAGCCTGCGGAACTTGTAAGTCTAGAGTTCTTTCTTATCTTCAGGTAAGATAGCATACTTAAGCACTGTAGAGTGACAGTGATGGTGCAAGTTAGAGTAACCAAAGAACCTTAGTCGCCAATAAATGAAGTTTTGGACCCTGCTTTTAGCAATGCCATTTTACCACCGGTGCAGGATACACCAAGATAATCCAGGGAAAAAGCATTTTTTTTTTACCGGAATTAAACACTTGGACATTGTTGGAAGTGGTGGTACTCTTTAAACAAAATAATTTTTTTTATAAGTGCAGATTTTTAGCAGCAGAAATTTGTTCTTTTCCTTTTACTGTAACATTTTAATGATAATATCAAAATGGCAATATTATCAAAAATAATTAGGTAGGAACTGTTTCGCTAGTAAGAAAAAGCTGTTCAAGTTTTGGCTGCGCAGAACAAATCCTTACTACCAAATAAGCTTGACTACAAACTAAGTGCGACTAAAATTGTGCGTAGCTTTCCCTCCGCTTTTTAATACAGCAGATCATCAGATGAACAACCATTAGAAATCATGGTTGCAATCAGAAACAATATTTCCATTACTGCACTATTCCGAGCAATGACTGAAAATTCGCAGAAACCGAATTAATGATTTGAATGTCTCGCAAGAAAATGCTTTAATTCTCATAGCTCAATTTCATCAGTTAAGGCCTTTTAAACTTTAAGCAAATTACGTCAAGTAACAATGGGTGCATGCTTTAAATAAACTAGTCCTCGCTCTTCAAAAAGACTACCATTATAGTGGTATCGGTTTCTACGATCAGAGCTTCTATGGTTATCTTTCTTAACTTTGTTAACTCGATCTGATTGCAGAAAGAGAAACCTCTTCTTCGACATAAACTGTTGGATTACAATGTGTTTTTATCTAAAAGGAATAAGACAAAAAAACAATAAATGCTTAAGTTGTTTTCCTTCGAAAATGCAACCTTATTTCTATCCTAAGCTAGGCAGTCTTCTCAGTACAGCATGGTTTTATTGCCAATATTATGTAATAACCAAAGCAATGCAAATAGCTACCAGTGGTTACAAAATTTATTCTTCTTTTAGGTCTTTAGCTCACAATGACCTTCAAGATCTTCCGCTTGGAATATTCTCCAATCTGACCAGCCTACGGGACATGTAAGTCTAGATTTAGTTCTTATCATAAGGTAAGATAGCTTACTTAAGCACTGTAGAGTGACACTCATGGAGCAAGTTAGAGTAACCAAAGAACCTTAAGCGCCAATTAATGAAGTTTTGGACCCTGCGTTGAGCAGTGCCATTTTGTCCCCGGTGCAAGATATACCAAGATAATCCGGGGAAAAGCGTTTTTTTTTTTACCGGAATTAAACACTTGGACATTGTTGGAAGTGGTGGCACTCTTTAAACAAAACAAAGTTTTTTATCAATTAAGATTTTTAGCAGCAAAAAATAGGTTTTTTTTTTCTTTACCGTAAAATTTCAATAATAATATGAAAAGGGCTATAATATCGAAAATATTTAAGTAGGAACTGTTTCGCTTGTACGAAAAAGCTGTTCAAGTTTTGGCTTCGCAGGACAAATCCTTACTACCAAATACGCTTGACATCAAACTAAGTCCGACTGAAATTGTGCGTAGTTTTCCCTCCGCTTTTTAATACAGCAAATCATCAGATGAACAACCATTAGAAATCATGTCTGCAATCAGAAACGATATTTCCATTACCGAACTTTTCCGAGCAGTGACTGAAAATCCGCAGAAACCGAATTAACGATTTGGATGTCTCACAAGAAAATGCTTTAAATCTTACAGCTCAATTTCATCAAGTGAGGTCTTTTAAACTCTGCGCCAAATAACGTCAAGTAACAATGGGTACATGCCTTAAAGAAACTTGTCCTCGCTCTTGAAAAAGACTACCATTATAGTAGTATCGGTATCTACGATCAGAGCTTCTATGGTTATCTTTCTTAACTTTGTTAGCGCGATTTGATTGCAAAAAGAGTAACCTCTTCCTCGACATAAACTGTTGGATTACAATGTGTTTTTATTTAAAACGAATAAGACAAAAAATACCATAAATGCTTAAGGTGTTTACCTTCGAAAATGATTTCATAAAAACGGTACTTTGTTAGGATTCTCAGTTTGATCTTGTATATATGAAAAATAGGCTACAAAATGACTTCAATTAAAACTCTATATCCAGTCGCAAAACTATATATCTATGGATTTTGCCTTATTCTCATAGACGCATTTTTCAACAAACATTAAATTTATTGAGAATATATTACTTCTTCGATGAGTCAGTTGACAACACCTTTTAGTTTTGGTTATAGTTAACACGTAACCCTCTAAATGCGAAAATCGGCAACCTTATTTCTATTCTAAGCCAGGCAAATCTTCTCAGTACAGCATCGTTTTATTGCCAATATTATGTAATTACCAAAGCAATGCAAATAGCTACCAGAGATAACAACATTTATTATTCTTTTAGGGATTTAGGTCACAATCACCTTCGAGACCTTCCACTTGGAATATTCTCTAAACTGCCCAGACTGGAGAAGTTGTAAGTATCAAGATTTCGTTCTTATCATAAGGTAAGATAGTATACTTTAAACAATGCACTGGTGGTGAAAGCTAGAGTAGCCAAAGAGCCTCAGTCGTCAACTAATGAGGTTTAGGATCAGGCTTTTAGCAGTGCATTTTTTAACTGGAGCGAGATATACAAGGTTAATCGACAGAATTCTATTGTTTTTTTTTCCATTACTTTCTGAAATTTATCATTTTAGGTGTGTTATTAAGTCTGTATTATAAAGCTTGCGTGTATATAGACACCTTCTATTACAATACGTATGGCGTAGTAAATAGGTCGGCATGAGAAATCCAAACATTTCATTAGGTTGGCTAGTATTACATTAATGAATTTTGCTGTATTTGTAGATGGAAGTGGTGGCTCTCTTTAAGACAAATAAAAAGGTTTATCAAGAAAGATGTTTAGCAGCTTAAAAGCGTCTTTCTCCTTTACTGCACTCTGCTACGAAAACATCAATATCAGCAAAATTTATTAAAATGAAACTGGTTTGCTTCTAAGCAAAATTAGCTGTTCAATTTTCACTGCTTCGGAGAAATCTCCACAAGCAAATAAGCTTGACACAAAAATATGTGCGACTAAAATTGTGCGACGTTTCCCCTTCCGGTTTTCAATACAGCATTTAATCAGATGAACCACCATCAGAAATCATATCTGCAGTCAGAAACGATATTTGCATTACCGCACTGTTGTGAGCAGTGACTGAAAATTCGCAGTCACACAATTATTGATTTAAATATCTAGGAAGCAAAAAAAAAAAAAAAAACTCCTTCGAATCTCAAAGCTCAATATCATTGTTACTAGTCCTTTAAAACACATGCCAAGCAAGGTCAAGTAAAACTAGTTAGATACAGCCTTAAATAAAGTAAGCCTAGCTCTCCAAAAAGACTACCGTTATAGTGGTATCGGTTTCTCCGATCACAGCTTGTATAGTTACCTTTGTTAAGTTTCTTAACTTGACCTAATTGCAAAAAGAGTAATGTCTTTCTCGACATAAACTGCTGTATCACAGTGTCTTTTATTTATTTAAAAGAAATACGACATAAAGATAATAAATGCTGAAGTTATTCTCCTTTACAAATAATTTCATGAAAAGGTAATTTGTTAGGATTCTCAATTCAAACTTTTATATCTACAAAGTAGGCTACAAAATGACAGAAATTAAAACTTTCTATTCAATCACAAAACTGTATATCTTTGGACTTAGGTTCATCCTCATCGACGCATTTTTCAACAAACATTAAATTTATTGAGACAATATTACCTCTTCGATAAGTCAGTTGACCGCATCTTTAAGTTTTGATTATAAATAACACCTAACCCTCTAAATGCGGAAATCGTCATGCACACTTTTTTTTTTCTTTACCCGAGCAAATCTTCTTTAAAAAGCATCGTTTTATTCCCAAACGTGTTTATTTCTTAAGGCAATACTATTAACTACCAATAATGAGAAGGCTCACTTATTCTGCCAGGGGGTTACATTACAATGACCTTCAAGATCTTCCGCTTGGAATATTCTCTAAACTGCCCAGACTGGAGAAGTTGTAAGTATCAAGATTTCGTTCTTATCATAAGGTAAGATAGTATACTTTAAACAATGCACTGGTGGTGAAAGCTAGAGTAGCCAAAGAGCCTCAGTCGTCAACTAATGAGGTTTAGGATCAGGCTTTTAGCAGTGCCATTTTTTAACTGGAGCGAGATATACAAGGTTAATCGACAGAATTCTATTGTTTTTTTTTTTTCATTACTTTTTGAAATTCATCATTTTAGGTGTGTAATTAAGTCTGTATTATAAACCTTGCGTGTATATAGACACCTTCTATTACAATACGTATGGAGTAGTAAATAGGTCGGCATGAGAAATCCAAACATTTCATTAGGTTGGCTAGTATTACATCAATGAATTCTGCTGTATTTGTAGATGGAAGTGGTGGCTCTCTTTAAGACAAATAAAAAGGTTTATCAAGAAAGATGTTTAGCAGCTTAAAAGCGTCTTTCTCCTTTACTGCACTCTGCTACGAAAACATCAATATCAGCAAAATTTATTAAAATGAAACTGGTTTGCTTCTAAGCAAAATTAGCTGTTCAATTTTCACTGCTTCGGAGAAATCTCCACAAGCAAATAAGCTTGACACAAAAATATGTGCGACTAAAATTGTGCGACGTTTCCCCTTCCGGTTTTCAATACAGCATTTAATCAGATGAACCACCATCAGAAATCATATCTGCAGTCAGAAACGATATTTGCATTACCGCACTGTTGTGAGCAGTGACTGAAAATTCGCAGTCACTCAATTATTGATTTAAATATCTAGGAAGCTCAAAGCTCAATATCATTGTTACTAGTCCTTTAAAATACATGCCAAGCAAGGTCAAGTAAAAGTAGTTAGATACAGCCTTAAATAAAGTAAGCTTAGCTCTTCAAAAAGACTACCGTTATAGTGGTATCGGTTTCTCCGATCACAGCTTGTATGGTTACCTTTGTTAAGTTTCTTAACTTGACCTAATTGCAAAAAGAGTAATTTCTTTCTCGACATAAACTGCTGTATTACAGTGTCTTTTATTTATTTAAAAGAAATACGACATAAAGATAATAAATGCTGAAGTTATTCTCCTTTACAAATATTTTCATACAAAGGTAATTTGTTAGGATTCTCAATTCAAACTTTTATATCTACAAAGTAGGCTACAAAATGACAGAAATTAAAACTTTCTATTCAATCACAAAACTGTATATCTTTGGACTTAGGTTCATCCTCATCGACGCATTTTTCAACAAACATTAAATTTATTGATAAGTATTTATTGATATCGATAAGTCAGTTGACTGCACCTTTAAGTTTTGATTATAAATAACACCTAACCCTCTAAATGCGGAAATCTTCATGCACACTTATTTTTTCTTCACTCGAGCAAATCTTCTTAAAAAAGCATCGTTTTATTGCCAAACTTTTTTTTTTTCTTAAGGCAATACTATTAACTACCAATAATGAGAAGGCTTACTTATTCTGCCAGGGGGTTACATTACAATGACCTTCAAGATCTTCCGCTTGGAATATTCTCCAATCTGCCAGACTTCGGAACTTGTAAGTGTAGATTTCGTTCTTATCATAAGGTAAGATAGCATACTTAAGCACTGTAGAGTGACACTGATGGTGCAAGTTAGAGTAACCAAAGAACCTTAGTCGCCAATTAATGAAGTTTTAAACCCTGCCTTTAGCAGTGCCATTTTGTGACCGCTGCAAAATACAAAGATAATCTGGGGAAATAACATTTTATTACCGGAATTAAACATTTAAACATTGTCGGAAGTGGTGGAACTCTTTAAGCAAAATAAAATCTTTTATCAATTAAGATTTTAAGTAGCAGAAAACTGTTTTTTCCTTTACCGTAAAATTTCAATAATAATATGAACAGGGCAATATGATCGAAGATATGTAAGTACGGATCTGTTTCGCTTGCAAGAAAAAGCTGTTTAAGTTTTCGCTGTCTAGGACAAATCCTTACCATTGTACGTAGTTTTCTCTCCGCTTTTATCACAGCAAGTCATCGGATGAACAATCATTAGAAATCATTTCTACAATCAAAAACGATATTTCCATTACTGCGCTGTTCCAAGCAGTGACAGAAAATCCGCAGAAACCGAATTAATGATTTGAATGTCTCGCAAGAAAATGCTTTAAATCTCACAGCTCAATTTCATCATTTGAGGCCTTTTAAACTCTACGCGAAACTACGTCAAGTAACAGTGGGTGCATACTTTGAATAAACTAGTCCTCCCTCTTCAAAAAGACTACCATTATAGTGGTATCGGTTTGTACGATCAGAGCTTCTATGGTTATCTTTTTAACTTTTTTAACTCGATCTGATTCCAGAAAGAGTAACCTCTTCCTCGACATAAACTGTCGGATCACAATGTGTTTTTGTCTAAAAGAATAAGACAAAAAGACAACTAATGCTTAAAGTGTTTTCCTTTGAAAATGATTTCATTAAAACAGAACCGTGTTAGTATTCTCAATTTGATCTTGTGTATAAGAAAAATAGGCTACAAAATGACTTAAATTAAAACTCTATATCCAGTCACAAAACTCTATATCTTAGACGCATTTTTCAACAAACATTAAATTTATTGAGAACATATTACTTCTTCGATGAGTCAGTTGACTACACCTTTTAGTTTTGATTATAGTTAACACGTAACCCTCTAAATTCGAAAAGCGGCAACCTTATTTCTATCCTATCGTTTTACTGCCAATATTATGTAATTACCAAAGCAATGCATATAGCTACCAGTGGTAACAAAATTTATTATTCTTTTAGGTATTTAGGTCACAATGACCTTCAAGATCTTCCGCTTAAAATATTCTCCAATCTGTCCAGACTGCAGATTTTGTAAGTCTAGATTTAGTTCTTATCATAAGGTAAGATAGCATACATAAGCACTGTAGAGTGACAGTGATGGTGCAAGTTAAAGTAACCAAAGAACCATAGTCGCCAATTAATGACGTTTTGGACCCTGCGTTGAGCAGTGCCATTTTGTGACCGGTGCAAGATATACGAAGATAATCCGGGGAAATATTAAGGTTTTGATAAATGAGTTAATCTTTTGTCTCACGATTGAGTCACAAAGATTTGGATCGCGACGCTTCGACCGCTATACTGCCGGTCTTCATCAGGCGATGGTGTTGACTGGCTGCGTGTGATTATAAGAAGCATCGTGGTTTGTGGTGATTGCTGCTTTTCGATCCTTGCTTAGGCTGTTGTTGAATTATGGATTTCGATCCTTGTCGTTCACACTAGAAATTGTCAGCTTTGGTGCTGATCGGCTTTTGTGGCACGCTTGAGGAATATTAATTCCACTGTCCAAGTCTTATGTGAATAGCCTCTTTACCCTACGGGTGTACCAATGTGGGTCTCGGTCAATAAATTTAAGTTCGTCCCAGAGGGGATAATGACCGATGGCGTTGCTATGTTCTGAAACGGCGGAAGATTGGGTTGGAGCAAGCCGTATGTCTCTATCGTGTTCCTTAATCCGTTCATGCATAGATCTTCCCGTCTCTCCAATATAAACCTTACCACATTCGCAGGGAATCTTGTAAACTACTCCGTCTTGTTTTACTGGATCGACAATGTCCTTAGGTATCACTAGGTGTGATCTAACAGTTGTGTCAGATCTGAAAACAGTCCGTATCCCTTGTTGTTGTAGGCAACGGCGAAGAGCCTCCGATGTGCCTTTGACGTATGGCAGAAACACAGTATATTTAATACTTAGAAATTGTTGGAAGTGGAGGAACTCCTCATACAAAATAATTTTTTTTATCAATTAAGATTTTTAGCGGCAGGATTTTTTTTCCTTTACTGCAAATTTCAATAATAATATCAAAAGGGCAATATTATCGAAAATATTTAAGTAGGAACTGTTTCTCTTGTAAGAAAAAGCTTTTCAAGTTTTGGCAGTTTTCCGACTGAAATTGTGCGTAGTTTCCCCTCCGCTTTTTAATACAGCAAATCATCAGATGAACAACCATTAGAAATCATGTCTGCAATCAGAAACGATGTCATGTTTCCATTACTGCACTGTTCCGAGCAGTGACAGAAAATCCGCAGAAACCGAATTAATCATTTGAATGTCTCGCAAGAGATAGCTTAATTTCATGATTTCAGGCCTTTGAAACTCTACGCGAAATTACGTCAAGTAACAATGGGTGCATGCTTTGAATAAACTAGTCCTCGCTCTTGAAAAAGACTACCATTATAGTGGTATCGGTTTGTACGATCAGAGCTTCTATGGTTATCTTTGTTAACTTTGTTAACTCGATCTGATTCCAGAAAGAGTAACTTCTTCCTCGACATAAACTGTTGCATTACGATGTGTTTTAATGTAAAAGGAATAATACAAAAAATACAATAAATGCTTAAGGTGTTTTCCTTCACAAATGATTTCATAAAAACGGTACTTTGTTAGGATTCTCAGTTTGATCTTGTATATATGAAAAATAGGCTACAAAATGACTTAAATTAAAAGCACCGCCCAGAATGCTATTGTCTTTCGCGACATATACTTACAGCGCCAAGTTTTTCAGCGCGCGGCATAATTATTTGCATATGTAGAAATAGTCGGCTGCGATTGGTAGATAGATTCCGCTTTGGGAATACTCGAATTGCTTCAAGATTTCTGCTGCTGTCAATCAAGCGCTTGGATGCGTAAACTGAGATCCCAATACGTGATGTAGATAACCAAGGCGCTCTAGTTAAAGGCGGGCCGCGAATCGAACTAAAAAGTTGAGCGAGGTTCAACTTTTAGATTTACGCGCGGTTTTTCACACATCGCCGCTATTTTATTGACGCAGGTAAGGCCAATTCAAATTTTCGTCCTTGCGCACGTGAAAATTACGCGACAGTGGAAATCCACCGCTCAAGTTCGCACGCAGCGACAGCTTTTAATATGTCCCAAAGGACTTCCAATGGTCAAAACTTTATCCGAAGTTTGCACAGAATAAGGTTCCTAATTTTAGTGTAAAAGCCTGATGAGCAACTGCAGAATATCATGCCACTACAGCTTTTCGGGGACGCGAAATATTTTCGGAGATTTGAAAAACGCATGCCAAGGCCGAGTTGTTTGTAGCTGCGTAGCTGGCGGTTTTGTTGGGGAGAGCGCCGCGGCGAGCGAACGGCGAATCCGCAAGGAAAATGAAGTTTCGCCGCTCGCTCGGTCGCGCTCCTCAGCAAAACCGCCAGCTACGCATGAGAAGTTAACGTTACGCTGTTTGAAAGCCGATTGAGCCACGATTTAAAGTTAACCGAGGATTTTAAGTGAGCGGCAAAGACAAATCTTGTTTAACTTAAATTTTACGGCTGATTAGTGATTCAACAAAATTTATACTCTCGCGGGAAGTTTAAAACTGACAAACTAAATACCCATCGGAGATTCGAAAGAACGAGTTTGCATGTAAGTTCATGGCTGTAGAAGTCGGTTTCAAGAAAACTACAAAAAATAATACTTCCACCAGTCAGAATTCTGCAAAACTTCGGGAAGTGAATCTTTAAGCGTTAAACAAAAAAAAACCATATGAAGCCTAAATTCCTCGCCCCTTTTTTCAAGATTTTCCACCTTAGAGTGTCAAGGCCATACAACCAAAGTGCCCATAAAACTACTATTGTAGCCAGAAAAAATATTTCTTCTCAATGAGCCACCAACATAAAAACAGTCGCACTTTCTTTTCTAACGTCTCAACTACAAAAGCCATATGAAACCTAAATTGTAAACTGAATAATTATCCCTTGAAGGACGATTTTCCAAGCGGTCCTCGCCATTTTTTGACCGATTTTCTCTATATGAATTGTTTGCGTACGTCTTCCTAATTAGCTTTCGAATTGAGTGCCAGAAGGCGCGGAAAAGTATTGGATATGTCGGGCCATTCTGCACGATGGTCTATATCCAGTAACAAAACTATATATCTTTGGATTTAGGCTTATTCTCATAGACGCATTTTTCAACAAACATTAAATTTATTGAGAATATATTACTTCTTCGATGAGTCAGTTGACTACACCTTTTAGTTTTGGTTATAGTTAACACGTAACCCTCTAAATACGAAAATCGGCAACCTTATTTCTATCCTAAGCCAGGCAAATCTTCTCACTACAGCATCGTTTTATTGCCAATATTATGTCTTTACCAAAGCAATGATAATAGTTACCAGAGATAAAGAAATTTATTATTCTTTTAGGTATTTAGGTCACAATGACCTTCGAGATCTTCCGCTTGGAATATTCTCCAACCTGCCCAGACTGAAGCAGTTGTAAGTATAAAGATTTCGTTTTTATCATAAGGTAAGATAGTATACTTTTAAAAATGCACTGATGGTGGAAGTTATGCACATGTCATCAGCTTCCCCGTGGGGTCGACCCTCGGGCTAACCAGGGGGATTATAAAATCAGTCAAGAAAACTTGAAGAATTCTCTCAGGGGGTCGTGGAATCTCTCAAGACGAAGTAAACTGTTTGAGGTGCCTCTCAGCTGAAAATCCCCGTGACATCCTTTTCAAACTTGTGAATTTCCCCACCTCCTAATCTTTGAACGTAAAAAAGTTTCAAGATTATCCTCTATCCTCGGGCAAAGAATCGGATCCATCTCCTTGTATTCCCCAACATATCCCTCTGGTAAGGCCGGGAGTTGACCTCGTGGGGAAGCCGATGACTTGTGCATTAGAGTAGGCAATGAACCTTAGTCGCCAACTAATGAGGTTTAGGACTAGGCTTTTAGCAGTGCCACTATTTAACCTAATGCGAGATATACGAGATTAATCGATAGAAATCTGTTTTTATGTTTTTTATTTCTCTTTCAAATTCATCATTTTGGGTGTGTAATTAAGTCTGTATTGTAAAGCTTGCGTGTGTATAGACACTTTCTATTACAATAGGTATGAATTAGTAAATAGGTCGGCATGAGAAATCCAAACATTTCATTAGGTTGGCTAGTATTACATCAATGAATTCGGCTGTATTTATGGATGGAAGTGATGGCTCTCTTTAAGCAATATAAAAATGTCTATCAAGAAAGATGTTTTGCAGCTTAAAAGCGTCATTTTCCTTAACTGAACTCTGCAACGAAAACATCAATATCAGCAAAAATTATTAAAATGAAACTGGTTTGCTTCTAAGCAAAATTAGTTGTTCAGTTTTCGCTGCTTAGGACAAATCTCCACAAGGAAATGAGCTCCACACAAAAATATGTGCGACTAAAATTGTGCGACGTTTCCCCTTCCGATTTCCAATACAGCATTTCATCAGATGAACGACCATCGGGAATCATATCAGCAGTCAGAAACGATAGTTGCATTATCGCACTGTTTGGAGCAGTGACTTAATATCTAGGAAGCAAATGAAAAAAAACTCCTTTGAATCTGAAAGCCCACTTTCATTGTTAGTAGTCCTTTTAATTACATGCCAAGAAAGGTCAAGTAAAAATAATTAGATACAGCTTTAAATAAAGTAAACCTATCTCTCCAAAAAGACTACTGTTACTCCGATCACAGCTTGTATGTTTACTTTCGTTAAGTTTCTTAACTCGACCTAATCGCAAAAAGAGTAATGTCTTCCTCAACATAAACTGTTGTATTACAGTGTCTTTTATTTATTTAAAAGGAATACGACAAAAAAATAATAAATGCTGAAGTTATTCTCCTTTACTAATAATTTCATGAAAAGGTACTTTGTTAGGATTCTTAGTTAAAATAATAAATGCTGAAGTTATTCTCCTTTACTAATAATTTCATGAAAAGGTACTTTGTTAGGATTCTTAGTTCAATCTTGTATATATGAAAAATAGGCTACAAAATTAATAAATTAAAACTATATATTCAGTCACAAAACTGTATATCTTTGGATTAGGTTCATTCTCATAGACGCAATTTTCAACAAATATTAAATTTATTAAGACTATGTTACTCCTTCGATAAGTCAGTTGACTACACCTTTTAGTTTTGATTATAGTTAACACGTAACCCTATAAATCTGGAAATCGTCATGCACGCTTATTTTTTATCCTAACTCAGGCAAATCTTCTCAATACAGCATCGTTTTATTGCCAAGCGTATTTATTTACTAAGGCAATACCATTAACTACCAATAATGAGAAGGCTTAATTATTCTGCCAGGGGGTTACCTTACAATGACCTTCAAGATCTTCCAATGCAACCTTATTTCTATCCTAAGCTAGGCAGTCTTCTCAGTACAGCATGGTTTTATTGCCAATATTATGTAATTACCAAAGCAATGCAAATAGCTACCAGTGGTAACAAAATTTATTCTTCTTTTAGGTCTTTAGCTCACAATGACCTTCAAGATCTTCCGCTTGGAATATTCTCCAATCTGCCCAGACTTCGGTACTTGTAAGTGTAGATTTCGTTCTTATCATAAGGTAAGATAGCATACTTAAGCACTGTAGAGTGACACTGGTGGTGCAAGTTAGAGTAACCAAAGAACCCTAGTCACCAATTAATGAAGTTTTGGACCCTTCTATGGTTATCTTTGTTAAGTTTGTTAACTCGATCTGATTTCAAAAAGGGTAGCCTCTTCCTCAACGTAAACTGTTGGATTACAATGTGTTTTTATTTAAAAGGAAGAAGACAAAAAGACAATAAATGCGTAAGGTTTTTTCCTTCGAAAATGATTTCATAAAAACGATACTTTGTTAGGATTCTCAGTTCGATCTTATATATATGAAAAAAAAAAAAAAAAAAAGGCTACAAAATGACTTTAATTAAAAATCTATTTACAGTCACAAAACTATATATCTCCGGATTTAGGCTTTTTCTCATAGCCGCATATTTCAACAAACATTAAAGTTATTGAGAATATATTACCTCTTCGATGAGTCAGCTGACTACGCCTTTTAGTTTTGGTTATATTTAACACGTAACCCTCTAAATGCGGAAATCGTCATGCACGCTTATTTCTATCCTAAGTCAGGCAAATCTTCTTAGGACAGCATCGTTTTATTGCCAAACTTATTTATTTACTAGAGCAATACTAATAACTACCAATAATGAGAAGGCTAAATTCTTCTTGCAGGTGGTTAAATCACAATGACCTTCAAAATCTTCCGCTTGGAATATTCGCCAATCTGTCCATACTGGAGAATTTGTAAGTATCAAGATTTCATTCTTATCATAAGGTAAGATAGTATGCTTAAGCACTGTAGAGTGACACTGATGGTGCACCTTAGAGTAACCAAAGAACGATAGTCGCCAATTCATGAAGTTTTGGTCCCTGCGTTGAGCAGTGCCATTTTGTAACCGGTGCAAGATATACGAAGATATTCCGGGGAAATAGAATTTTTTTTTACCGGAATTAAACACTTGGACATTGTTGGAAGTGGTGGCACTCCTTAAACAAAATAAATTTTTTTATTAATTAAGATTTTTAGCAGCAGAAAATTGTTTTTTTCCTTTACCGTTAAATATGAAAAGGGCAATATTATCAAAAATATTTAAGTAGGAACTTTTTCGCTTTCGCTAGGAGAGCATCGTTTTATTGCCAAACGTATTTATTTACTAGAGCAATACTTTTAACTACCAATAATGAGAAGGCTAAATTCTTCTTGCAGGTGGTTAAATCACAATGACCTTCAAAATCTTCCGCTTGGAATATTCGCCAATCTGTCCATACTGGAGAATTTGTAAGTATCAAGATTTCATTCTTATCATAAGGTAAGATAGTATGCTTAAGCACTGTAGAGTGACACTGATGGTGCACCTTAGAGTAACCAAAGAACGATAGTCGCCAATTCATGAAGTTTTGGTCCCTGCGTTGAGCAGTGCCATTTTGTAACCGGTGCAAGATATACGAAGATATTCCGGGGAAATAGAATTTTTTTTTACCGGAATTAAACACTTGGACATTGTTGGAAGTGGTGGCACTCCTTAAACAAAATAAATTTTTTATTAATTAAGATTTTTAGCAGCAGAAAATTGTTTTTTTCCTTTACCGTTAAATATGAAAAGGGCAATATTATCAAAAATATTTAAGTAGGAACTTTTTCGCTTTCGCTAGGACAGCATCGTTTTATTGCCAAACGTATTTATTTACTAGAGCAATACTTTTAACTACCAATAATGAGAAGGCTAAATTCTTCTTCCGGGTGGTTAAATCACAATGACCTTCAAGATCTTCTGCTTGGAACATTCTCCAATCTGCCCAGACTGGAGAACTTGTAAGTATCAAGATTTCATTCTTATTATAAGGCAAAATAGTATGCTTAAGCACTGTACAGTGACAAGGATGGTGCAAGTTAGAGAAGCCAAAGAACTTTAGCCGCTAACTAATCAGGTTTAGGACCAGGTTTTGTGCAGTGCCATTTTTTTAACAGGTGCGAAATGTACGAGGTTAATTGGCAGAAATCTATTTTGTTTTTTTTAATCCATCATTTTTGGCGTGTAATCAAGTCTGGATTACTCTGAAGCTCGCGTGTATATAGACAGCTTCTGGTACGTATGGATTTGAATAGGTTGGCATGAGAAATGATAACATTTCATTAGGTTTGCTGCTAATGCATTAATGAATTCTACATTATTTGTAGCCGAATACATAAGGTAAAATATTTTAAAGAGCGGGTTTCACAAATAGCAGTTTTTTTTTTACCGGAAGTAAACACTTAGACATTAATGGAATTGGTGGCATTCTTTAAACAAAATAAAAATGTATATTAAATGAGATGTTTTGCAGCAGAAAATTGTCTTTTTCCTTTACCATAAAATTTTAATATTAATATAAAAAGGGTAATATTATCCAAAAAATATTCAAGTTTGAACTTTTTCGCCTCTAAGAAAAAGCTGTTCAGTTTTTGGCAGCGTAGGTCAAATCCACACGAGCAAATAAGCTTGACACAAAACAAGTCCGACTAAAATTGTGCTTAGTTTTCCCTCCGCTTTTCAATACAGCAAATCATCAGATAAACGACCATTAGAAATCATGTCTGCAATTAAAAACCGTTTTCCCATTATTGCATTGTTCCGGGCAGTGACTGAAAATCCGCAGAAACCGAATTATTGATTTGAATGTCTTGCAAGAAAATGATTTAAATCTTAAAGCTTAATTTCATCGTTTGAGGCCTTTTAACCTCCACGCCAAATGACGTCAAGTGACAATGGGTACATGCTTTAAATAAAACAAGCCTCGCTCTTCGAAAAGAGTACCATTATAGTGGTATCGGTTTCTACGATTGCATAAAGCTTGCATGGTTTTCTTTGTTAACTTTGTTAACTTGACCTGATCGCCAGAAAAGAAATCTCCTCCTCGACATTAACTGCTGGATTACAGTGTTTTTATTATTATTATTATTATTATTATTATTATTATTATTATTATTATTATTATTATTAGAGAAGTTAAAGATATTGTGCATCAAATGGGAACTCGGAAAAAAATCCGAGCCCCAGATGGGATTTGAACCCACGACCCTCCGTGATCTAGTCGGATGCTCTAACCACTGAGTTACTGGAGACTCTATGGTGAGCAAGGGTGAAATGTGGGTATTGACTAGAACTGCATCACGCAGTTACATAGTCAAATTTTAAAACGACCATATATGACTCATAACTGCATCGCGCAGTCACATTAAGGCATATCGGCGATAGCACCTCGCTAACTGCATCACGCAGTCACATTAAGGCATATCAAAGATAGCACCTCGCTAACTGCATCACGCAGTCACATTAAGGCATATCAAAGATGCAACCAACCAACCGGTTGGTTGCATCTTTGATATGCCTTAATGTGACTGCGTGATGCAGTTAGCGAGGTGCTATCGCCGACATGCCTTAATGTGACTGCGCGATGCAGTTATGAGTCATATATGGTCGTTTTAAAATTTGACTATGTAACTGCGTGATGCAGTTCTAGTCAATACCCACATTTCACCCTTGCTCACCATAGAGTCTCCAGTAGCTCAGTGGTTAGAGCATCCGACTAGATCACGGAGGGTCGTGGGTTCAAATCCCATCTGGGGCTCGGATTTTTTTTCCGAGTTCCTATTTGATGCACAATATCTTTAACTTCTCTTATATTTACTCGCTTTGGTGATTATTATTATTATTATTATTATTATTATTATTATTATATATATATATATATTTTTTTTTTTTTTTTAGAATAGATAAGACAAAAAATAATAAATGCTTAACGTGTTCTCCTTCGGAAATAAAAATGACAAAATGACATAAGTTGAACCTTTAAATTCAGTCAGAAAACTATATATCTTTGGATTTAGGTTCATTCTCATAGACGCATTTTTCAACAAATATTAAATTTTTTGAGACTATATTAATTTTTCGATGATTCAATTGACTAGACCTTTTAGTTTTGATTATAGTTAACACGTAACCCTCTAAATGCGGAAATGGTCATGCACCCTAATTTCTTTTCTCCTTTAGAAAAAATTTCATAAAAAAAGGTACTTTTCTTGGATTCTCAGGGCGATCTTTTGTTTTTCTGTTCAGTCACAACACTATAAATATTTTTATTGTGGTTCATTCTCATGGACGTTTTTCTTTAACAAACATTACCTTAATCGCGACGATATTAAAAGTCTTCTTTAATAAGTAAGCTCTCTTCGCCTTTTCCGTTTCGCTTAGAGTTAAAACGTAACCATCTAAATGCGAAAATCTTCAACCTTATTTCTGTCCTAAGTTAGGCAAATATTCTCAGTTCAACATCATTTTATTACTAATATTATGTATTTATCAAAGCAATGCAAATAGTTACCAGAGATGACAAGAATGAATTATTCTTTTAGGTGTTTAGATGATAATCATCTTCAAGATCTTCCGCTTGGAATATTCTCCAATCTGCCCAGCCTGCGCACCTTGTAAGTATCAAGATTTCGTTCTTATCATAAGGTAAGATAGTATACTTTTGAAAATGCACTGATGGTGGAAGCTAGAGTAGCCAAAGAACCTTAGTCGCAGCTGATGAGGTTTAGGACGAGGCTTTCAGTTTTGGACACTGCTTTGAGCAGTGCCATTTTCTAACCGGTGCAAGATATACGAAGATAAACCGCGGAAATCTGTGTTTTTATTTTTATTTTTCTTCTTGGTTTAAATCCATTTCTCTGGGTGTGCCATTGCGTCTGGATGATGAAGCTTGCGTGTATAAAGACGGCTTCTATCCCACTGTGTATGGATTTAAATAGATTGCCATGAGAAATGCTAACATTTCACAACTTGGTTCCCTGCTAATACATCAATAAATTCTGCTGTATTTGGAGGCGAATACATACAGTAAAACATTTTACACAGCGGGTTTCACAAATGGCAATTTTTTTTTTTACCGGAAGTAAATTCAGCAGGATTTTCATAAAGCCACCATGTTGTTTAGATGTCTGCATGGGCTAGCTCCAGAGTATCTGTATTCAAAGTTTAAGTGGCGTGGCTCTGCTTATGACCTCAGGGACTCTGAAAATAAGGTCAATGTTCCATTATCGCGCACTTATTATTACCGAAAAAGTTTAACTACAATGGCGCCACATTATGGAACAGTCTATGAATGAATGAATGAATGAATAACTTTATTTACCGAGGGTCACACATTACAGTTAAGAACTGGTAAACTTGTGGCCCTCATGCGATATAAGGAACACAGAGTCTCTGGGGGTATTTAAACGTATGATCAATGACATTTTTTAAGTCTATGCACGGCATTCACGGAAAACAGCTTTTAGTGTTACAGTACACAGTTTGAATTTTAAATATTTTAGCATATGTGATATGTATTTTTATGGCCTGATGAATTGATCGTGTTTAAATAAAGATTATCGTAAATACTTAGACATTTTTGGAAGTGGTGGCACTCTTTAAACAAAATAAAAATTTTATCAATTAAGATTTTTAGCAGCAGAAAATTGTCTTTTTCCTTTACCGTAAATTTTTAATATTAATATGAAAAGGGAAATATTAACAAAAAAAAATATTCAAGTAATAAGTGTTTCGCTTCTAAGAAAAAGCTGCTCAATTTTTGGCTGCGCAGCACAAATCCACACGAGCAAAGAAGCTTGACACCATACTAAGTCCGACTGAAATTGTAGGAAGTTTCCTTTGCGCTGTTCAATACAGGAAATCGTTAGATGAACGACCAAAAGAAATCATGTCTGCAATTAGAAACGATATTTCCATTACTGCACTGTTCCGAGCAGCGACTAAAAATCCGCAGAAACCGAATTATTGGTTTGAATGTCTCGCAAGAAAATGTCCTGAATCTCAGAGCTCAGTTTCATCGTTTGAGGCCTTTTAAACTCCACGCCAATAACCTCAAGTAACTATGGGTGCAATTAAAAACTGTCTCGCTTCTAAGCGAAAGCTGTTCAATTTTTGCTACGCAAGACAAATCCCCACTAGCAAATGAGCTTGACATCATAGTAACTCCGACTTCAGTTGTTTTACGTTTCCTCGCCGCTTTTTATTACAGCTTTTAATACGATGAACGACCATTAGATGTCATTTGTGGAATTAGAAACGATATTTGCATTATCGCACTACGTTACGAGCTGTGACTGAAAATCAGCAGAAACGGAATTAACAGAAATTTCAAGCTGACGATACAACTTTTTAAAGACATGTTTCGGCATGACTCATGCCATCATCAGTTTAATGTGTTGTTTCCTTTTCCAATGTTTATAAGTACGTTTACAATTTGGGTACGTTAACAATTTGAAATTTAAAATACAGTAACAGTTACAATTATGGGCGTGCAAATGCACGAGTGTGAATTACATAATCGAGTCAAAAGAAGCAAAAATCGTTGTTGTGTTGTAATTGCGCATTTAGTTCTGGTTTTAAGCGGCTAATGTAGGTCGCTTCTTTGAGCTTAACACAATGTCTAGTTTTGCGGAATCTATAATCTTGAAGCAGTCAACCGAGCATTTGCGTTAACAACTAGGTGAACCGTTCCGGTGTTTGAAAACATGAGAATTTTTGTCAGTTGAGAGATGCTCTTTTACCCTGGTTGTGAAGTGGCGTGACGTCTCGCCAACGTAATGGGAGTTACATCCCGCACAAGTAAATTGATACACAACTAGAGATTTTAACGCATCTGGAATAGGCTCTTTGAAACTGAAAAAATTCTTGATTTTGAAAGAAGAAAAATCAATTCTGATGTCTACTGATCTTTGCAATAAACGTTTAACAAGCGTTTTAGTTTTTTTGCGAGCGACGGTAGAGAAATCACCCACAAATGGCAGTTTGAAGTATCGAATACCTGTAGTGTTTTCCCCAGTAGTAGAAGTGTTGTTTTGAGTTGGTCTAGAAGAAAATTTGTTTGCGTTGAAGTGTTATAGATAGTTGTTGAAGATCTTTTGCCCGCCCAGTGGTGGTGTTGTTGATTTTAAAAATTCTGTCAACCAAAGTGTAAATCAGACCAACCTTATACCTAAAGCAAGTAAAACTAAGGAAATTAGTAAGAAGCCCAGTGTAAGTGCTCTTGTGATATATTGAAGTGATACAAGAAGCCCCCGAGTTACCCACAAGAACATCCAGAAAGGGGAGTTTCCCATTGAGTTTCATAAGTAAACCTAATATTAGGATGTCTAGAGTTGAGATAACTTAAAAACTTCATTGCGTCCTGCTCATTGTAAAATAGACAGAAAGTGCCATCGACGTATCTGCGATAATAGAGCAACTAAGAATCTTTGTAATTATCTATCCATTGTTCATCATGATACCCCATAAATAAATTTGCGAGAGGTGCACAGAGAGAACCCATAGCAACTCCATCACATTGATCATAGAAAGAACCATTAAACAGGAAATGGGTTTGTGAAGTAGCAAAAATAAACAATTCTTTAAGATTAGCCTTGAGTAGTATAGTAATTGGGGGTACGAGATCATTTTTGATCTCTTACCAAATCCAATTGCTAAACTACTTTCCATATGATGGCTACCAGATTTTGGTAATCTATATGTTTTTAAATTTGATGGAATCTATAGTTGTTCAATTTGAAATTCTCGGAAAACCAGCAAGCATGACATTCTCGGAAAAACAGGATTTGAATCATCACGTGACCTCATTGGAAAAAAACATAAAAATAATATCTCAAATAATAGTATAGAATGAGTTGTAATTCAGTAATTCACAATGAATTAAAGAATATGGGAGAGTTGACATGTTCTTTTTGTGATCAGCAATTGGTTAAAGTTGTTAGTAGTGTGACAGTTCCATGCTGTAGTAAACAGGAAATGTTTAATGATAATGGTGAAAATGTTTGTCTAAATTGTGGTTCCGTCCTTGGTTATGATTATTGTAAAGAGTACATTGACTTTCATAATAATATGTATAAAATAAAGCGAAAGTCTGTATATCATCGGAAGTACCATATTGAAAATGTTATAAATAAAATATGTTGTAAGAATGGGTTTCAAATTTCTGTAAAAGATAATGGCAAAATATTAAAAATATTCGAAGAGATAGACACTGTCCTTCCTTTGGTGAATAAGAATCGTAAAAGGGTGATAAGTACGAAATTTGTGCTTAAGCAAATATTTTTAATGCTTGGTCTTCCTTTTGAGAATATAACTGTAACTAAATCAAAAAAGACGCTTGAATTTTATGATCGATATTGGGTTAGGATTTTATTGTTGAGATTTGATAAGATTATTCGTATTATCAGGCAGTGAATTTTTCATCATATTTCAGTAGGTACTTATCAATAATAGGACTATTGTCCGTCACATAATCATCAATGTTCTTCATTGTGATATGTATGCTAGAAGCTTCGAAATCACCACTTCTCATCTTGTCTTTTATGGTATTGAGTAGATGTTGATAGCTTTGATAAGCATATGTGCAATTTTGGATTTTTAGATCGAGGTTTTTATGCTTCATCCATCCTTGTATCAGAAGTGCTGTTGTACTGATAGCTACCAAACTAACACCACCAGTTGTTATGCTTGCGGCAAGACCACCAGTTGCAAAGATGATAGACAATGAGTTCCCCAGTAATTTCCATTTTTTGAACAGTTTAACCGCTTGTTTATGAGCCCAACACTTTCTGTGATATGTGTGGTAATAGGCTTTTAATTCATTAATCTGATCTTCTGTTAATTCACCTGAAATATGGTTCCAGCTGAATATGCTTTTACGACTCTTTGTCATATATATATTTTTTATTATAATTCTCTTGGATATGCAATATATTAAACCGGAAATCTGGCCACATAATGGAGATCTTTTTATCCATTTTGGTGTAAGCTTCTTGGGTATGACATATGTGTACCCTCGGTCTAATGAATAATGGTCATGAAATCGACCAAAAGCATCATGCCAAATGCTATGCGAGTGCATTATGTGTAACGGACTGAATATTGTTTCCAAGAACTGTGTAAGGCAGCCATTGCCAGGTCCGATTAGACCTATTTCGTTGTTATTTAGTTCGAGGATATCATTGACTGATATGAATACCCCGAAATTTTTATGGTACAGATATTGATATACTAAAGCTGATTTCAGTATGACATCATAAACGTTGTTGTGTTGTTGTTTGGTTTCTTTGAAGAAGTAGTTAACATATTCAATCACTTCTTTTATCATATATTATATCTTTGCATTAAAATTTGATGATGATCTAAAATTGTTTTTTCATCTGATATGGTATCTAAGTATACACAGAAAAAACTAATACAACCATCTAAAGGTGCGATGGAATTTGGATTTAAATCACCAAAAGTCATTTGTTGACTACCGGTTCTATTAGCAGATGTAAAACAGCAGATGTATGTTTTTTGTTCCAATAGATTTTACTTTTTTCTGTATTTGGAGAAGATAAATTATCCCAATGAACAGATAAACAATGCCAAACATTAATTTGACCTAAATCATTTACGGAATAATCTGCTAATTTTGTGAAATCTTGTATAGATGCTGTTGGACCAAAATATACACAATTTGATTGATCAACACCACTTATAACTAAATTTGAACCATTGTAATAGCTGACAAACTTATCATAACCTCCATTATCATGACCAAAAGGCCCATTTTTCCATGGATTTCCACCCGTTTTGAATTTAATTTATAAACAATGAAAATATTAACAGCATCATTATTTAAATTGATTTGACTTATCATTCTCTGCGATCCATCAAACTTCAAAAAATAACGTCCATTATGTTTCTCAGACTAGGTACAAACAGTGGGTCTTATGTTTAAAGTTGATTGAGTTGCATTATTTTCTTCATTTGAGAGATCATATAATGTTTCAACTTTTCTGTTTGCATTCATATCTACAAAATTATTATTCGCTCTGTCGATTTGATAAACACATTTTGAGTATAATCTAATATATTCAGAAACCCATAAATCTAAAAAACTATCTCTAACAATATCAGAAACTTGTGATTTAATAACAACATGATTAACATCAATGCCGGGTTTTACATTTGTCAAAACTTTGTTTTCAAGATCATAATCACCATTTTGTGTCAATTTAAATCCATTTCCATTATCACCTTTATCACCTTTAGCACCTCTATCACCTTTATCACCTTTTGGACCAGTTGGACCTCTTTTACCAGTTGTTATGTTATCTTGATCTGGTGAAAAATTGAATATACCCATATAATATTAATTTAGATTAATTTATAATTACTTCAAGTGTGAATGTTGTATCAAATGCTTTATCATTGGGATGTGAATAGTCAATTATCAAATAGCCTCCCGATAATGATTTATTGACTGTAACTGTTCTTATGTTTCTACTCATAGAAGGAATTCTATATTCGAAAATAGTTGCTGGAAATGGCAATAACCCAGCACCTTCATTCTTTTTCTTGAAGTAGAACATTCCGGGTTTTGTTCCTGATGAACAGTTATTACACGCAGATATTTTTAGAAGCAACAATTGTTTGCGGTCTGTCACCTTTGAATACATATTCTTAATATAAAAGTTATTGTTATGAATAACTAAATATTCAGAGCCATTTATCAATACAGGCTTTAAAGTATTGTTATTATGTCCTTGACTGGCTTTAACAAAGAAATTTAAATATTGTATTTGACCAATTATTCCATTCCCATTCAAATCTAGATCACCTCCTAATTTTGGCTGATAGAGAGCAAATCCTCCGAGATCGAAAGCTGTTTCCATAATTACACCTGTAACGCTTGAACGAAATAGATTCAAACTATTATTATGAATTCTATAGCCATTCAGATTAAAATCACCACCAAGTTTAGCCTCACTTATAAGAAAGCTGTTCATATTAATATTATTTAGCATTGTCAATTCACCATTTTGACCGTCAAATAAGTTTGATGAATTATTAATCAAAGCATGTCCATTCAAATCTAAATCAGTTTGTAATTGTATTTTTTCATTCACGATTTTATAAGCTTCTGTGAAGTCGTAAACACTTGATGGAACGTCTGCTGCTTCACCATCAATACCATATACAATATAAATATTCAGGTGGTGAACTTACTGAAGGTTTTTCAATCCATAATAAATATCTCGAATGATCTTCATTTCTGTTATCAAATTTTCTCCCTACAGTTCTATGAATTGTAATTCCACCAGTTGCACTGAATGTTACACTACTGAGATTCATTCCTTCATAATCAGGAAATAGCCATTCAAGAATGAAAGTGTATTTTCCATCTTTTATTGTGTACATATTAAAACCAATTCTAGCTCTGTAAATATGATTAGCTTCTTTATTCAAGTCTACATCAATGACCTTTTTTGAAATCATATGTGGTGAACGAGGTAAATTAATATATCCATTAACTTTCAAGCCATATTCAGTACTAACTTCATCGATATCATTCATCAAATATTTGAAAGCATTCTTTGGATGAGAAGCAGATGAAATATGACTTTTTTCTAATTGATCTAAATTTACGGCATCGGTTTTATTTGTTCCTTCTTTTAAGTTAATGATTTTATGCCCTCCAAGTTTTAAGTCTGCTGCCATCGCATTTGTTCCATTCAATAATAAAGTGTTTGCTCTGATGGTTTGTGAAGCTCGATTTAAAACTCTAAAGTTCACTGCATCAGTTTCATTCACCACGTCCGCTAAATTCGTCACTTTATTTCCACTCATTGACAAATTTCCATACATCGCAGTCGAACCGTCTCGTCGGAGAAAATATTCGTCAGTATATCTTTTCGTCACTGCGTCGTCTAAATTTACAGGTGGAGCAAGATCAGTAATGGCATTGTTGTTCATATTTAGATTTTGTTGTGCAATCGTATCGAGTTTGGTTTGCAACCTCTGGTCCACATATTTTTTATTAACTGCATTTTCAGCCGGTGTACTATTAGCAACATCTTTCAGATCGTCAATTGCATATCCAGCCATGTTCAGATTGCCCTCAGCTGGGTTGGTTCCATCCCTTTTTAAGCAGCTTGCAATTTGAGAGTCAACATAGCTTTTGTTTGTGGCGTCGAGAATGTCTTTGGGGTAACCCATTCTGGTGATGAGGTTTTCCCCATGTCCAGGTTTCCTGTCATTGCAACACTTCCATCTTTTTTAAGAAATGGTGAAAAATCAATGCCAACAATTTCATTATCAACATAACCTTTGTTTACAGCGTCTTGTGGGTTTGAGGGGTTATCCTGCAGGTTGAGGATTTTGTTTAATTTCATGTCAACATTACCACCAAAAGCAACATTACCGTTTTCTATTTCATAAGCTGGGTCATGGACAAAGTAAGACAATTTGGTATGATAGCCATAGGCCCCATAAACAATGACATGTGTTTTGGTGTTAGACGCAGGAGCTGTGCTGGAAAGTTCCACCTGTATTGCTGCTTGACCACCACTTCTTTTTTCAATAGTAAAAAGCTTCTTAATGTAACCATCAACATGTGGAGTTTTGAGGAAAGCTTTTTGAAATGGCTGTCCAGCGTCGCGCATGTTAATTGTTGGAAGGGTTAAACCGATTGCTGCACTTCTTGGGTCTGATGGTGAGTAAAACTCAACAACAAAAGTGTACTGGCCTTTACTCAAAGATGTCACATCAAAACGAATTTTAGATGTAAAGTTACCACTTCGTTTGATGAAAAAAGACAATGACGACTTGTTTATGTGATAAGGTGATCTGTCAAAATTCTCAATTTTAAGGTTTTCCACACCACTGACCGCAGAAGACTTGGATTTGTTTTTTAACAGAAAAGCGAATGGGTTGCGTTGAGTACCTGATGCTGATAAAACAAGGTCATCAACATATGATTTATTTGCACCATCAGAATTAAGTGTCGGCGCTGCTACATTACTCAATTTTTTGTTTTCGATATCATAATTACCATCTTGTGTTAATCTAAATCCATTATCACCTTTATCACCTTTTGGACCATTTAGACCTCTATCACCTTTAGCACCTTTATCACCTTTATCACCTTTTTGACCAGCTGGACCTCTATCACCTTTATTACCTTTATCACCTTTTGGACCTCCATCACCTTTATCACCTTTTGGACCTCCAGGACCTCTTTCACCTTTTGGACCAACTGGACCTATGCCACCAGTTCCTGTATTTTCTTGATTCGGTGGAGAATTGAATATACCCATATAATGTTAGATTAGATTATACCATAAAAGTTTCTCTTTACTGTTTTCATTGGTTTGTCAACATAACAGAAGGAATATGGTTTTTTAGTTGCTTCAATATACTTTTGCTTATCGATTGCAAGTTCTTGGGAGATAATGTTTCTCTCTCTTATGGATGGAAAATCGTAAAGGCAGAAGTGGCTACAATTAAGCCTAACAGATTTTGGACAACCATAGAATGACTGTGTTAGGTACAGTACTGAACAATTTTTGTGACGACCCTGAATGAAATAGCTTATGATTTGATCTTGTTTTTTATCAGTCACGAAATCATCAAACACAACCAGTCGCTGCAATTCAGTGTCTTGAATTTGTTCAACAGGTAAAATTTCATCTTGACTACAAATTAAAACGGGGTAACCAACTTGTTTGCTTATTTTATCCATCACTTGCTGTAAATATTGATATTTTTCTTGATCCAAGTTTTTGGCGTATAGATGTATTTGATCATAATATACCAACGGTTCCATAATCAAATGCAAAAACAATGTTGTCTTTCCAGATCCAGAATTTCCAGCCAATAACATTCTAAATGTATCTTTCGGCATATACGGATACAACTGTCTGAAAGAATTGTTTGAATCATGAATAATGTCATAATTTGGAATTTCCATATGCTAATAGTTTAGATTAGTCTCACACAATTGTATATGGATATAGAACGTATGAAAAGGCTTCTTAAAAGTGGAATTGAAGCTGGAAATAAAACTAGAGAAGTTCGTGAGGTTATCAAGACTTATGAAAACAGAAAACAGGATGCTTATGATGAAACATCAGAATTACTGAAACCCTCTATTGATGTCCAGATGAAGGTTAAAAAAACTATTGACGACAAACAGGATGAAGTTATTGAACAGTTGAAACAAAATCAACTGGCTTTAACACAAGGACTTGATGATGTTGCAGAAATGAATCGTAGAGCAATTACAATGGATTCGGAACTTCCTAAAGCCATTGAAGCACCAGAAGATAAGGATGGGAAAACCACCATATTAGCGATCGATAACAATTTCAATAAAGATGACAGAATTATATTAAAAAATAACAAGCTTTTGAAACCAAACGATTTAACTCAAGTCAGCCCACAAAAACTTCTTGAAGAAAAGAGAAAAGCTGGAGAAATTGCCATTAAAATTGGAAATAAAAAAGACATGCGAAAACACTAGAAGATAAACAATCTTATGATAAAGAGATACAAACTTTGAAAAAATACAGAGAAACGATTGCAGATGTACTGACTTCTTTCAAATACACAGGGCAAGGAATGAAAATTGGAGCAGGTGTTGTTTATTATAATAATATTGGAGACTTGCTTTCAAGACTACAGTTACTCGGAGGATCTATTTTTGCTGGTAATAACAGTATGGGTGTAAGAAATGAGTTTGTGAAGATATTGCACATATTAAACAGAATGGGTGTCATTGGAATCAAGGAGCTTAATAGCATAATGATGAAATATCTAATGTAAAAGTATATGACAGAAATTTCATTACGATTCAACAGTAAAAACAGAGACAAAATTGGTGTTAGTGAGAGTCATGATTTCACAAAAAGATTCAATATACCTCTCAAATTATCGAATGATTTGAAATATGAAATGGCTGTAAAGGCTATCAATATGACATACAGTTGGTATAACATCAGACAATCTTTTGGGAATAATCAAATCAAATATAGCCATGACAAAAGTGTAAACTGGAAAACAATAACATTCGTTGACGGGATGTATTCATATGATGACATAAACAGTTACATTCATGAGTATATGGTAAAAAACAAACATTTAGTTGTTGATGATCCGGATGATACCAAAAAGAAGTACGGTGTCAATATATATTTCGTTTTGTCAACATATCGTATTTTGATCGAACCAGAAGCATATAACCTCGAAGCGTCTAAATTGCCCTGTAATGTTACGAAACAAGCTGGGGTTTATTAGCCGACCAATCAGAAGCACAGATGCATTTTAGCCCAAATATGGAATAAAGATTCATTTGGAAAAAATGGCGGCAGCTCGCAGAGTCCGTCAAAAAGCTCTCCAGAGCAAAAATAAAATCGATTAGCCTAACCGGGAAAGCGCTCCCGGAGGAGACTGTGGTTGAAAGGATATTCAGAGAGGCTAGAGCAAACTTCGGTTTTTTTTTTTTAATTCCAATACGGCCGCAAATGTGGATGTGCTGGAGGCGAGTGGACCGTTTCGTGGTTTGGTGAAGCGTTGTAATGATCATTTCTTTGATCTATTTTCCGAAAGAGTTAAGGGTTCGTTTGACACGCATGCCTTAATACAGGTGAGGTGGTATGAATTTGTCAGGCAGGTGCTAGCTAGCGGAGATGTGGAGGAAATAGTGAAGGCGGTTCCATCGCGCGGCAAAGAGATAGTGTCGTGTATTCTGGAGAGTGTTGTGATCGCTGGTTTTAAGTTTGTGAGGGAGAGTCAGGAAGCTACAGTTTCATGTACAGTCATGGTTGCTAGAGAGAGTATTAACATTTCTGAGGACGATGTTTCGCTTTTAAAGCTAGGTTCTGCGGCGGCACTGAAACTGAAAAAACGTTTGCGACAAATTGCCATAGAACTTTCGAGATCTAAACAGAGTCTCAAGAATATGATATGCATGGAAATTGACGCTCTTGAGAAAATGGAGGATCACGAAAAGACAAACATCCCCAATTTTCTGTACAGTCTTGACGAAGGAAACTTACTTGTTTTAAAAATGGAACTTATTTCTTTCCTGCGGAAATTTACGCAAGTATATTCGGAAGGGTTGTGAATCAAAATGGATATCAGTTGTTTGGCAGAAGACTCTTCAAGGTTAGTTTAGACTTAAGCAAGATATCACCCCTAGGTCTGTTAACAAGCATCTGAGTATCAATAGCATTATTTCCGTTCCTAACTTCATTTCACAGTATTTCCCTTTGAGATATTAATGCACCAGTCAGTTTAAACCCCAACCCAGCATAAGTGGGGCTTTGGTGGGGAGTTTCACCTCATTGGCAGCTCTTTGTGCCCCAAGGATGTGGGGTATTTGTTTTGTTTGTCATTCTTGTCTTGGGGGATGTGGAGCATTAGTAGGGATTTGTTCGAATCCAACAGGGCAGCTAGAGGGTGGGACGTGTGCTGTTGTCCACAAAATATTTCTCCATATGGTGGGACATTTGTCAATTTTTGTACAGTATTCAGAACCATTCCCCACCTTTATCCCAGGGTGGTGGGGGGCGATGGGGGACGGGGGGAGTTCAGGGTTTACTTTGACTGGTGCATAACCCCTTTGCATTTTCAAAAATTGGAAACCAATCAGTACCTGAATACAGTAGGTTAGCACAGAGGCATATGCTTCTTGTCATCAAATGTGGTTATATGGTTTTTTTTATTGTTAGCACCTTACCTTTTTACAGCTGCTGTAAATGGAACTTTTCTGCAACACACCAACACATTTTGCAGGTGCAAGATATTTGCGTGATCTTGGTTCTTCAACATGCCTTCATTGTTAGTAGAAGTATTACCATTGTTTTATGATTTTTTACTGATAATTAAATTGGCTGATACAGGTTGCCGAACAACAGGTGATGAGTGACAGTGGCATAAAGCGGAAATTTTATGAAGCACTGACATGCCTTGGTATTACAATTTCCCCAAGTATGAAATTAGATCTTTACAATAGACTGTTACACAAAATGTTCAACATCAGATGCAATGAATTTGTTAGAGCACAGAAATGTCTTGAGGAACATCATGAGAGACAAACACAGGACAGACAAGTTATGTTAAGGAATAAGCTGAAGGTTGCCAGCTAATCAGAAGATGCATTTAAGACATTAACCACAGAATATTAGTCTTTTTTTCCCTGGAAGTATTTTTTATATCACAAGATGAGAGTGGAACTGTTTGGGTTTACATTTTGTGTAATTTGAACAGTCAAATGTTTCTCATCATCGCTTAACCTTAATCATGCATTTCTGCGAAGTATGTGTGTCTGTGCATGAGTAAGAAATCCAGATTTATGGTATGAAAGAGAGAGTTCCAAACCACTAGGGAATTGTAGTTGTGATTTAACAGCTTAGAAATAAACTCTAGACATCATGTTAGTGTAGTTATGAGTGGAGTAGTAGACAGAGTAGTATGACAGACAGGGTACTTTCGTAGATTATGTCATGATGTTGAGAGTTAACCATTTGTTACTCATTGCAATAATGTGTCTTCATGTACTGCAACATACCTTTGGGGAAAAAACTCTTTAATGATTTTAATAATTGATGCTGACAATCTTCAATTGTTATGGTTCTTTTTTTATATTGTTACAAGAAGCAAATTGTTGCATAATAAAATACTTGTTACTGTTTTATTGAAAACATTTCTTACTCAAGTTATTATAACTGCATATATGTACCATTTTTCTTACTCAGGTTCTAACAGTATAACTGCATGTACGTACATCGTACCTCAATTATACGAATATGTTTACAACTAATTTGCTCATATTTACATCACTTTTTGCATGTGGCCTACTAATAAAATGAATTGTACAATAATACTGACTCTGGTGTTTGTTTATGCAAAAGATACATGTACCTTTTTTATTCCAAGATAATGAAAACATTTTTCTTATCAATTCATTGTTTAGGCTACAATGATTATACACTGCATGAAAGATATCTTTCTCTAAACTTGAATACTACTTTCTCTTAAGTGAAATTTCTCTTACATATAATGGTGTCTTTCTGTAAACAAACTTTCCCCTCCACCCATGAATGCGTCGTTTTAGCTTCAGTGTTGTGAGGGCTGCTGAATAGTTGACACTGGACAACAGGCCATTCATGCTGAATTTCAGCTGACTGAATATTGTTTCAAGTGCACTTCCATTTAACCGGAGAGGCCATATGTAGTAGCCTGGGAAGTTACTTATGAAGTGTTCGCAGAATTCCGTGAAGCCATAATACATTAGTCTTGTTAAATCCCATGTCTGTAGGGACAGTAAAAAGGTTTGGTAGTGGCTTCTAATTTTGGAAAAAAATTAAATAACAAGAGGGAAAAAGTTTGACATGAAATTATTTCTGTTGTACTTTCAAATTCTTCTTCGTGTAGCTTGGATTACCTTCGTCTCCTTCGCAGCCGTTATTAGGGTCGTCACATAACACTCCTCCCCACCAACGGCTGCTCACTTGAGATCGATATTCCTTTCCCTCTGTTATCGAGAACCAATAAAATGCATGTAATCCTTGGCAGCTGTGCCAATCATATTTCTTGTTATATTTGCCGCCAAAAACACAACAAGACAAGGACTAGGACCAGGTCTCTAGAAAATGGAAGCCTGCTCCTTATTGGTCAGTTTGAGGGAAAGGAATGCAAAGCTCAAGTGAGCAGCCATTAGTGGAGGAGCGTTGCATGACGACCCAAATAACAGCTGCAAAGGAGACTAGGATTACCTAGCAAGCTTCTTAATAATGAGTTGTTGATATTTGGACTTTTAAGTCTCATTAAACTTGCCTCTGCCATTAAAACGGTTATGATGAAATATCAATTGTTTTGACATTTATTTGGTCAAAATAAACAATAAATATTGAATAATATGATTGAAGAAATGTTACTTGCCATGCAAGAAACCCTTTTTGGTTGGAAGCAGTCAAGTTTGGTTCTGTAAATTGTCAAATGATTTGGAAAAAAAAACAAGTGTGAAGTACATACATTGTACATTGCTTCTTAAGGCTGTCCATTTATGTTTGTCTCGTAACAATCACTCTACCAATAAATATTTATGGTGTGCGTTAAGGAGCAAATAGAAGCTGGAAATTAATATATTATAGAATAGATCCCAAACAGGCAATCTGTCAACGATAGAACTGTCACAATGGACATTTCATTTTTTTAAAGAATGCAAATCATACCTAATAGTTGTGCCCAGGCATAGTCAGCCCAGCCAACAAAGAAGTTATAACCATCTGACATGTTTTGCAAAACATTGGAGTGCTCATCTGTGATTTTTTCTTTCCACCTCCTTCGTTAGTCGTCGAGCATCCGCCGTTAAGTTACGCAGTCTTTTCTTCGCACTTTTCGGGCTTAAGAACTTCCAATTACACGTTGAAGACCTTAGCACACGATTTCTTCGGTTACTTCGACGTTTCTTCGCGATATTATTCAGTTTCCGGTAAAGTTTCTTGCAATTCGTACATACATCAAAGAGGGCGGAGCCAGGCACTTGCTTTTTCTTGCCAGGTAGGTGTAACAGCAAATATTTATGGCTGTCCGCTCTTTGGAAGGGAAAACCCCATGCCCGTTTCAAAGCCGAGTTGACCTCTGGTGGCGTTTTCAGGCCAGGACAAATTTTGTAGTTGTTCATAACATCAAGGAGAGAGGCAAAATCATCTTCATCCTTAAATGTGCCTTTAAATGCATCACGAAAGAGTACTTTAATGGCGTAGTTCCCATCCGAGGAAACATGTAAACACACCGGAGCACAACCACTCGCAAACACCAACTTAGGATCGTACCCAGACAAGTCAGTTTTTGAAACCATACATAGTTCACCGTGACCAGCCTTCCATAATGTGAATTGAAATCCTGGAGCTTTGCGAGAGATAATTTTTTATGACTCGCTGAATCCAATCATCGGATACATCTGAATGAGCGGAATGGATCGGCATACATGATGACTTTGTTGGCGTTTCGTTCCCGGCTACGTTTGAGGTCTCCGATTGAAGGACATTTACGGTGTTACTAGCCATCTTGTGTTTATTTTCTGCTCGGATCGTTACGTGAACTTAAAGCACTTTCAATTTCACATTCCCTGCGCTGTTCTTTTCCTAATTTCGCGAAGTTGCCTTTGTAGTGTCCGTTGGCAGTAACTCTAGGGCGTTTAGATGGAATAAGCGTCCCACTTTGGTCAAACCTGACCTCAACAAACTGTAATTTTCTTTTACAATGCATTGTTGACGTTTGTTTACATTGCGATGCAGCTTTTCCCTGTACGATCACGCAAGGATGTCGAGTATCCATATTAGGAAGTAAATTCTGATTGGCTAATCTCGCGCGCTAATAAACCCCAGCTTTGCGTCAGACCTAATCGCTTCAAGGTTATATGCTTCTGGATCGAACTTAATGAAAACTATCGAGTGGATCTGAGAGATTTTGATTTCAGGAAACTTATCGGTTTCGATTCAAAAATAGTTTCAGCCACAGAATATGGAACAAATCTACCTGATATCACAAGAGGAGTAGATGAAATTTATATCAATTGTGATAAAGTGATAGATAGCATTGTCGATGGCAATAGTACAAGTACAATCGCAGTTATACCAGTCAGTGATCTCGTGAGAAGTTTACCTTTCACTCACAAACCTCATTTTCTTTCATGGAATCCTGTCTCAACACATACAATCAGCTCAATACATTTTTACGTTACTGACTCTTCTGGAGCTCCAGTCGATTTAAATGGGATAGATTGGTATATTGAGTTATTCTTGAGAGGGACAGGATTATAAAACCTAATAGTATATGAAACGGTTTGAGTTTAAAAAATATGAACAACATGGTAAAGGTGTTGTAACTGACATTATCAAAACAGTTGAAAAAAAGCAGCTAAAAAAACAGCTACAACAATTGGTGAACACGCTGGCAAAAAAGCTGGTGATAAAATTATAGAACTTTTGAGCAAGATCAAGAGTGGGAGCAAGAGTGGAACTAAGAGTGTGAGCAAGAGTGGAAGTGGAACAGAGATAAAAAGAAAGAGAGGTAGGCCACGAAAAATCAAGTGAATGGAAAACTAACTTTTATCTAACACAATAATATATGTCAAACTATCGTGACTCAAAATATATCGAGCGATATGAAGATATTGTCTTTGAGCTTGAGACAGCGCTTAATACAGTAGTTGCAAACAATGCTCATTAGAAGAAAACAGGTTACCGTTTTGTTGTTGATAACAGTGGAGAGACTACACCTTTCGATTGGTACAATGCCCGTTTAAGTATTGATTATGTTGTCAAAAAGCTTGCAGATGGATCTGCTATAGCAGCAGATGATAGAAACGGTATTGTAAATTCAGTGTATGCTCTCATTAACACCATAAATGTAAAAATAAACGGTGTCGATGTTTATGAATGTAGAGATGCTAACCAAGCTACAAATATCAAGTCTTTGCTTGAATATTCACAAGGTTATGCTTCAAGTCAAGAAACAAATGAGTTCTTCTATCTTGACACAGACACAGACATGCTGAAGACAGAGTGGCTCAAGCTAATTATAACAAAGGATTCGCATCTCGTAAATCGTTGTTGAATGGTGCTAATGGAAAAGCGCTTGCAGATGCATCATTGAATAGATACGGATATTTCAAGAGCCTTTGGGATGAACTTATGCCTAACTCGAAAGTTGAGGTAAACATAACACTTGAAAGCGATGACAATTTAATTTGGCAGGCTGCTGATAATTGTCGTGTAGTACTCACCAAATTTCAGTTGATTGTTCCTCGTATCGTTTTTTAATTCAGAAGGACAGTCCTTATACATGAGCAAATATCTTAACACCAGAAAGTGGACTTATCTTAGAGAAATGGTTGAGAGAGGTAATTCAACAAGACAACAGACAGCTAATTTCCGTATTTCAACAGGAATAAAGGCAAAACCAAGGCATGTATTTGTATTCATTATTAATGATGCGAATGATGAGTCTCAGACAGCCAATAAATTTCTCTATGATACATTCTTAGTTGTAAATAACCGAACAATGACTAATTGCTATCTCGAAGTTGGAAATGGAAATGATTATCCAGAGGTTCATTACGGGCCCTCAACAGAGCCTTCAAGGGTATTCAGAGATGCTTTGAAATATGTTGAAGCCATCAACGACTTCAGTGATAGCACCCTGCTTAACAGAGGTAACTTCGGTTTAATATTCCCTTTCATTTATTTTGATTTGACGAAAAAAAAACAGGACATAAAAGACGGAATGACGAAACTGACTTTCAAATACACTTTGAGTGGGGCAACAAACGCTGATTACAGTGTGTATGCATTGGTTCTGTACGAGCAGGATGTTGAAATGAGAAAGACTGATGGGAAGTTGATTCTGAGATTTATGTAATGTATATATATGGATACTTATAAAGTGAAACTTTCACCGGATCAAAAAAAGAAGCTTGAAGAATTGATCAAAAATGAAAAAAATGAATTAAAATCAATAATTAATAAATTAATTAAATACATCAAAAAAAAATTAAATCAATTAATTGAACAAATAAATAAATTAAATAAAAAATCAATTGAAATAAATGTAATTAATTAAATAATTAAATAATTAGATAATTAAAATAATTAAAATAATTAAATAATTAAAATTATTATTTATATTAAATTGAATTGAATTTAGTATAAACATATATTATATGACCGCATATCATCCTCATGGTGTGAAACTTTCAAAAGGTCAGAAAGAAAAGCTTGCAAAAGCTTATAGAACAAATTCAGCTGTAACAATAAGGTTATCGCATAGTGAATTGTCTGGAAATGATCAACTTATGTTAACACAAAGACAAATCAACAAACTGATGAAATCAAAAAGATTAGGAAAAGGTTCAGACATCAAGATATCAAAAAATCAAATCAGAAAAGCTGTTGTAGAAGGAGGTTCTCTTTGGACCAGTCTTTTTTTCACTTGGAACAAAACTATTGCCATATGCAACTAAAGGTGTAGCTAAGGCAGCTCCAGCATTGGCTACTGGAACTCTGTCTTCATTAGCAAGTCTCGGTGTTGATAAACTATTTGGGAAGAAACAAAATGGAGGATATCTTATTCATAATGAAAACTTATCCCAACTATTTAATTATAAAATTTGTTGAATACGAGACAAATGGCTGATCTTGTTCAAAAAATGCAGTATGGTGGACAACTTATTATCAAACCAACAAAAACTCAAATTGGAAATGGTATTGGAACAATACTCGCCAGCATTGGAATTCCATTAGCCATAGAAGCAATTAGAAAATTAACTGGAAAGGGTTTGCATGTTGAAAGCCGTCGCCCCAGACGGTCATTATCAGTTCACGTTCCAGATACCACTGGTGGAAAACATGTTTCGTTTCCATGGCAATCCCCACCTGTTGTTGGTACATGGGATAACCCAATCGGTTATGGAATGAAAAAAAAAAAGAACTCCAAAAAAGACAAAGGGGAAAGGGCTTCTGTTGGGCGAAAACAGTCCATTCAATTCAATCCCAATACTAGGAACAATACTCTAAAATTCATAAACAAACCCTTATCCAACTTTGATTTATTAAAATGGGTGAAACAACTTGGAATAAAACATTTTAGAGGAGTTTTCAGTCGGGATACTTTGCCAAAACAAATCAAAAACAAAGAATGTGGAATAGTCAATCTTGATTCCAAAATTGGACCAGGTACCCATTGGGTATGTTATCGGAATATGGACAAATACTGTGAATACTTCGACTCTTTTGGTTTGATGATGCCAACAGAAGTTCAAATATATATGTTGACAAGTGGTCGACAACTTGAATACTCTGGTGATGAGATACAAGAAAGGGATTCAGTATTGTGTGGATATTGGTGTTTGTACTATCTTATTGAGAGACAAAAAGGCAGATCTATTCTGGATACAATACACAATTCCAAATTCAGTTCAACAGATACGAGTGTCAATCACAGATTCATCATAGACTACTTCGAAGGCAACCAAAAAGGTGGAGCTTCAAGATGAACCATCAGAAGAATTCAAAATAAAGGCCCCTCAGCTGTGGATAAAGCTGCATATATATTGTCTAATTTTGTTACGCCAGCTCCAAGTTTTGCTGGTTTGGCGAAGATGCTTGCAGGTCAGGCGGTCAAGGGTGTAACAGACAACATTCAACATTACAGAGGTGGAAATATCTAATTTACATATATGAGTAAACTTGTTGAAGTCATGGTAAATCTTTCTGAAAAACAAAGAGAGAGAATTTACAAAGCATCACCAATGAAACTATAATGATAAAATTGAAAAAAGATTGTCTTGAAGGTTTTGATAAAGTTCTTGTGTGTGATATTACTAGATTAATGATTCAAGACAGAAAAAATAAAAGAGGTTTGATGATAAAATATTTCCAATGAATGATATTGAGGAAAGAGAAGATGGGTTTTATTTGATGTATTGAAAATAATCTAATATACTGGTATATGAAATCATATTGTGTTAAACAGAAGAAAGTCACTGAATGTGTTCCAGGAAGTGAAAGATATGAAAAGACAAAAAATGGTCGAACTATGTTGAAATGTACTTGTGCTGAATGTGGGATAACAAAGACTAAATTCGTCAGAAAACGGGGAAACTGATTGGCCCGTCTGAAGGGGCGGGCATACTAGATTCAGCCGCAGATATGGCACTTACAGGATTCTTGGAACATGGAGTCCCTTTTTTAGCGAAGAAGGGTGTTGAAATGGGTAGATATTACGCTTCTGAAGCTCTCAGAAATCCACAACTGCAAAAGAAAATGATTGATAAAGGACTTTCCCTCGCAAAAGCCTGTGATTGCAAAGGTTGGTAAAGAAGGCTTAATGCAATTGAGCACTGCTATTAGACCCAAACGCTCTGACAAGCGAAAAATGTATAAAACGGATGTTGCCGGAGTTGATTATACACGTGGTGGCGCGATTGACATTCACAAGATGATCGGTAAACTACCAAAACCAAAAGCAGGTTGGACTCCAAGTAAGTATAAATATATGGGACCTTACAATCCACTACATGAACAATTGGAGTATGATAAAAATACAGGTGAGGTCATAAAATGGAATGTCAAACCATACCATAAGGTGGATGAAATAGCAGCTTACCATGATATTTGTTATGACATGGGAAAAAATAAAAGAGATTGTGATAGAACAATGGTAAAATCTCTCGATCAAATACCATATGGTGAGATGCCAAAATGGGGTCAAACAGCTAGATTCTTAATCAACACAAAACAGAAATTAGGTTTGGGTGTTCCAAAAAACGGAAAAAGCCGTCGAGTGAAGAAAACTGGCAAGAAAAATTAGCAGATGAATTACATGCACCCATAAAACGCAATTTCACTCGGCGGCGTGTAATCACAAATCACATTTATGAAATATGGGCAAGTGATCTAGTTGAAATGCAACAGTTTAGTAAATGGAATAAAGGTTATCGATATCTTCTTATGGTTATTGATGTCTTCAGCAAATATGGTTGGATTGTCCCATTGAAGGATAAGAAGGGTGAATCTGTCACTGAAGCATTCAAAACAATATTCAAGGAAGGCAGAAAACCACAATATCTATGGGTTGACAAGGAAAATAATTCTATAACAAACATGTGAAAAACCTATTAGAGAAAAATGGGATACATATGTACTCAACTGAGAATGAAGAGAAGTCATCAGTAGTTGAAAGATGGAATAGGACAATTAAATCCAAAATGTGGAAACAGTTCACAGTTCAAGGTAATACACAGTATTTAGACATGTTACCAAAATTAGTGAAACAGTATAATAATACCAAACATTCAAGCATAAAGATGACACCCGTTGAAGCATCTGAGAAGAGGAATGAACGAACTGTTTACTTTAATCTATAGGTGATATGGAGCCATTATCAGCTAAACCAAATTTTAAGGTTGGTGACAAGGTCCGAATATCTAAGTATAAACGGAATGTGTTCGACAAGGGCTATCCACCAAATTGGACTGAGGAAGTGTTCACAGTTGATAAAATCCAATATACAAACCCAATCACTTACAAACTAAAAGATCTCAACGATGAAGATATTCAAGGGAGTTTTTATGAACCTGAATTATTAAAAGCCAGACAGGATGTTTTCCGTATTGATAAAGTCATTCGCAGAGATTATAAAAAGAAGCAAGCTTTGGTGAAGTGGAAGGGATATAGTGACGACTTCAACAGTTGGATACCATTTAGGGATTTAAAAGATATATGAAATTGTTTTAAGAGAAAATTATCTAATATATATACATAGAACTATCTTCAGTATATACTGTCATTTGCTATTATGTAGCCAAAAATATAATTATTTCTGGTTATATTCAAATCTTGGGGGAACAAATTGTTCCCCCAAAAATAACCATATGAATTAGGACTATATTTATTTACATTTCTTTCTGTGATATTGTCTATTACCATTTTTCATCACTTTGTCACATCTTAAACATTTGTATTCTTTTTTTTTGCTATTTTATTAATGCTTCATAATGATGTATCTTCCAATCTTCTTCAGACATTTTTGAACGTTTATTAGCTGATTTCAAATAATTATCAGGCATATCCTCTTTTTCAACATACTCAAATTTATATGGACATCCATCTTTTTTTGAAATAACTGATTTACAATATTTGACTCCATCACAAACTCTCCTTATAGTGCTATTATTTACATTAAGATGTTGTGCACAGAAATATATACTATTAAAATAAATCACATCATTTGTTTTACAATTAGTAGCTTTAACACATTTTGGATTTTTTCTGGTATTTTTATTGTATGAATAATCTCTGTTCTTTGCTGATTTTTTCATGTTTTCACTCTGTGTTACTAGTTGGAGATTACATAATCTATTATCCTCTTTTATATCATTGATATGGTCAATCACTTTACCTTCTGGAGTGATACCGTTGTGACATTCCCATACAAACCGATGGACTTGATACGCTTTTTGACCCTTTTGACCATGTTTTCTCACACAACATTTCATATACCCAGAATTAATTTTATTACCTTTATTAGGAACCTTTTTTGATGATATTAATAACATTTCCGTTTTCATCTGAAGCATACAAATCATAAATTGGGTGCACTTTATGAACACATTCATCAATTTCAATCTTAATCATTATAATATAGTTAAATAAAATAATTTTTAAATAACTTTTTAATGAAAATATTTAAAAAACATATAAAAAATCAAATCATATAATATATATGGAAAAAATTATCGAAACTTATAATATGGACAAGAAGAGTCTCAAGAAACTGAGCAAATCTAAACTGATTGAATTGCTATTGAAGCAACAGAAACCAAAAATTATTGTGGTAGATGATACCAAACCAATTCCAACACCAAGGACTGTCAGACCAATTCCTGCACCTAGGACTCATAAACCGATTCCAACACCAATTCCTGCACCTAGGACTTATAAACCGATTACAACACCAAGACAAACAGTCAAAGAATTGGTTGATTATTTCGAGAGGAAAAGATTACCACCCCCACCTTCTGAGTGGTTAGAAGAAATAGAACAATTAAAAAAGACACCAATACCAGCGCCTAGAACCAGAAAACCAGTTTCAGCACCAAGAACTGAAAAGCCTGTGCCACCACCGAGAACCAGGATAGAGCAAATGGTCCAAGCTCTGAAAGGCTTTACAAAATCTTTTGAAATCAGTATAAAAGATGACAAAGACCCTCTAACACAACTATACAACACTAGAAAGGCCATTGCATATCATATTAAAAAAATGTTAAACGAAATGAAAGGACTGAAATTTGTCGAAACACTGAAGGTAGAATTCACAAAAATGTCTGATGGAAAAATAGAGTTTAAAACCGCATATTTCAGCAGTGTAGCTCAAACAATTGTGAATAATCTGGAAATCACAGAATCACTAGAATCATCAAAACAGCAAATCTTGAATAAGATAGCTCAATGGGTATCTGAAGGTTCTGGTTGGACTATTGAATCTGTTGAAAAACATTATCTTAATACAGTGAACTATGAACCAATGAGGGGTTGTTCATACATAAAACTACCGAATGAACTAAGAAACAGTGCAAAGGGGTTGATCAATATGAAAAATGAGGATAATGAATGCTTCAGATGGTGCCACATCAGACATTTGAATCCACAAGACATATACCCACAGAGAATCAAAAAAGTTGACAAGCTATTTATTGAAAATTTAGATTATTCAGGAATTGAATTTCCAGTGACTATCAAACAGTACAATAAGATTGAAAAACAAAATGAGATCAACATTAATGTTTTCGGTTATGAGGACAAACAACCATATCCAATTTATGTCTCAAAAGAAAAATATGACAAACACCTGAATCTTTTATTGATAACTGAAAATGAAAACAAGCACTATGTGTTGATCAATGATTTCAACAAGTTAATGTACAATCAAACAAAACACAAGGAAAGAAAACACTTTTGCATGCACTGTCTACAATGCTTCAGCTCTGAAAGGGTCTTGAATGATCATAAGGACAACTGTATGCAAGTTAATGGCACACAAGCAATAAAAATGCCTAACAAAGATAACAACATACTAAAATTCAACAATTTCCATAAACAACAACAAGTACCATTTGTGATCTATGCTGATTTTGAGGCTATCACTGAAAAAATACATGGTTGCCAACCTGATAATAGCAAATCATACACTGAAGCCTATCAGAAGCATACTGATTGTGGATATGGTTATTAAGTAGTTTGTTGTTATGATGATAAATACAGCAAACCAATACAAATATACAGAGGTGAAAAAGCTGTGTACAAATTCATGGAAGCTGTGGTAGGGGAAGTTAAATATTGCAAAAAGGTAATGAACAGAGAATTGAACAAACCATTAAAAATGACTAAAGATGATGAGGAGGAATTCCAAAAAGCTGAAGAATGTCACATTTGTGATAAAAAATATACTGACAAAGATATTCGAGTTCGAGATCACTGTCATATTACTGGTCAATATAGAGGATCAGCTCATCAACAATGTAATCTGAAACTTAGAGTAAACCCAGAAGAAATAAAAGTACCTGTTATATTTCACAATCTAAGAGGTTATGATAGTCATTTTATTATGCAAGAGATTGGAGCCATTGTCAAGAAACACACCTACACAAATAAGAAAGGTGAAAAGTGTCAAATGACAATCAATGCTATTCCCAACAACATGGAGAAGTATATGGCTTTCATGCTTGGTAACAATTTAACCTTCATTGATAGTTTCCAGTTCATGAGCTCTAGTTTGGAAAAACTTGTTGGTAATCTTCCTAAAGAAGCCTTGAAATACACCTCTCAAGAGTTCAAGGGTAAGGATCTTGATTTGATGGCACAAAAAGGAGTTTATCCTTATGACTATATGAATAGTTTCGATAAATTTAACAAAAAGCTGCCAACAAAAGAAGAATTTTACAGCATATTGAGTGATGAACATATATCAGATGAAGACTATGCACATGCCCAGAATGTGTGGAATACATTCTCTCTAAAAAATATGGGTGAGTATCATGATCTGCACCTTAAATCAGACATCCTTCTGTTGGCTGATGTATTTGAAAACTTCAGGAAAACATGTCTTGAATACTACAAACTAGACCCATGTCATTATTTTACATCTCCTGGTTTATCTTGGGATGCAATGTTAAAGATGACCAATATCAAATCAGAGCTTATGGTTGACATTGATATGTTCCAGTTCATTGAAAAGGGTCTGCGAGGTGGTATCAGCTATATAGCCAACCGTTATGGTAAAGCAAACAATAAATACATGAAAGAGTATGATGAGAAGGCGCCCTCAAAGTATATTATGTATCTATCCAACAATCTGTATGGTTGGGCAATGAGCCAATACCTTCCAACTGGTGGATTCAGATGGATGACTGAAAAGCATATCAATAAGTTAGATCTTGCAAAGTACCAAGAAGATAGTTCAAAGGGTTAGATTCTAGAAGTTGATCTGGAATACTCAAAAGAGTTACACAACCATCATAATGATTACCCACTTGGACCAGAAAAGGTAAAAGTAACTGAAGACATGCTATCAGATTATTGCAAAGACATTGCAAAGAAATACAATATATCAACTGGTTTGGTACATAAACTGATACCAACATTAAGCAACAAAGAGAAGTATGTACTTCATTATAGGAACCTACAATTATACACAGATCTCGGTTTGAAAATAACAAAAATCCATAGAGTGTTAGAGTTCAATCAATCCCCTTGGCTTAGGCAATATATTGATTTCAATACACAGAAAAGAACCAATGCCAAAAATGCTTTTGAGAAATACTTTTTCAAGTTAATGAATAACTCAGTATTTGGTAAAACTATGGAGAATCTCAGAAAGAGAGTAGATGTCAGATTGGTGACTGATGAGAAGAAGCTATTGAAATTAGCCAGTAAACCAACTTATGTCAGCAGTAAGACATTCAATGAAAATCTAGTAGCAGTGCATAAGATCAAAGAAACACTAACCTTAAACAGGCCGGCATATGTGGGGATGTGTATCCTAGATCTTAGTAAGACACTAATGTATGATTTCCATTATAACTACATCAAACAAAAGTATGGTAACAAGGCTAAGCTGCTCTTCACTGATACAGACAGTTTGACATATGAAATTGAAGCTGAAGATGTCTATAGGGATTTTTGGAATGATAAAGATAAATTTGACAACAGTGACTACCCTGAAAGCTCACCATATTTCAATAAGACTAATAAAAAAGTCATTGGTAAATTCAAAGATGAGGCTGCTGGAGTACCTATTTGTGAATTCATTGGATTAAAATCAAAGATGTACAGCTATATGAAAGATAACCAAAAAGGAGGAAAAACAGCAAAAGGAATAAAAAAGAACATCATCAAAAATAAAATCAAACATGAAAACTATAAAGAGACACTATTCAATAACAAACAAATGTATCACAAAATGAAAACAATCAGAAGCCAAAACCATCAGCTTGGAAGTTATGCCATCAATAAAGTATCACTCAGTTGTTTTGATGACAAAAGATATATATCAAAAGACGGAATCAACAGTTATGCATATGGGCACTATGCCATCCAATGAGGTCACGTGATGATTCATATCCTGTTTTTTCGAGAATGTCACGCTTGCTGGTTTTCCGAGAATTTCAAATTACAAATTGATTCCATCAAATTTAAAAACATATAGATTACCAAAATCTGGTAGCCATCATATGGAAAGTAGTTTAGCAATTGGATTTGGTAAGAGATCAAAAATTATCTCGTACCCCCAATTACTATACTACTGCCTTGTTAATGAGAAACTGAGGGTTGCGCTTAAAAATGGTCTCTACGGCGAGGTCGATTGTCTCTTTAAGCGGGATATTAGTGAAAAGGCTCTCAACGTCAAACGAGATCAAAAATTTGTTCTGGGATTGAATATTAGTGGATTCATTCACAAAGGAGAGCAAGTCTTGTGTGGTATGTTTCTCAGAGATGCAGGGGCCCAAACTGGAAGCCAAATACTTAAACAGGTTGTAATTATAGGCACCAATGGAGGAAACAATTGGTCTAAGGGGAGGAGGGGCACCAGCTTCACGTTTTTCTATGTAGTTTGGGAAGTCCATAGAACCTGGCCGGTTGCGAACCCGTAGGATAAATATTCCTATAGGTTGTTTCATCTAATTGGCCTTCTGACCGAAGTTTCCTTAAAAAACGTTGGAGCTTCCCTTCACGAATCTGTGTCGGATCCTTAAGTAAACATTTAAATTTCTCTTAAACCCCTACCCTATTCCTCCATTATTTTCGTTTCCTTAATAGGATCTCGTTCCCAATTTCGGCTTAAAATGTAAGGAGTTCGCGCTCCAATTTTCAGCTAGCTTCCCATGCAGTCGTAAGAGCCGGCTAATTTCAGCATCTTCTTCGCTTGTCATCGTTTCTCCATACAACATAACTCTTTTCCAACCGCTTTTCAAATCTCCTTTCAAGTTCTGTTAAACAATTCCAGATTATGGATATTAAACTCTTTACCTTTAAAGCTGATCTAGTAGGAAGTTTTATTTGACTGGATCTTTTTATTTTTGACCTGCACATGTCAACATGTGTCATAGCCTTTGCACAGTTTTGCCGGTCAGGCCAATCCTACTCCAACTCAAGTCTGTGTTCGATCACGAGCCCTGGTTCGATATATTATTGGAGACAGTGCGATGGACTAAAACAATATTGAAGGAATTCCTTTTTTTGCTATTCACCGATTAGATACTTGTCTATACATGTATTGAAAAACAGAAATTTTTCTTATTTATTTGTTGCGTTCCCTCCCACATTTTGTTCCCTCCTCTCCCATCCCATGACACAACAACCAAACCAATTAGCATAGTCACGCTCAATGTAACGAAAGACAGCAGGCGAAGTTATTCTTGTTAGTTTAATATAACGGTCCGCGATGTTGAGTTTCTAGCTTGGAAACTTTGAAGACCGTAGCCGCATGAAAACCATCAATGATGGATAGAAAATTGCAGAATTGAATAGGGTCGCTTGTGTTTGCTGGAAGCATTCAGAGCATTTTCTCCGTAAGCAGGCCGTGAGTGTATGTTTGCATGAGGTTGTTTCAAAATTATTAGCATAATGTATTTTATGTTTGAGTATCCCTCAAGATGCATATTACCAAACAATTACCAAATTGCAAACCTTTAACTTTAGAATTTGATATTTTACGGCTCGTGGTTCACAACGTGAATTAACGAAATTTATTCAATAGATAACTTACAACCACCAATGTTTACTTTGTGGGGCTCGCAAGCCATAATAGTCAAGGAGCTATTTCCTGAAAAGGCCTTAGTTAAGGAGTTTGCACAACCCACGGTACAGAAAAGGTTTCACAGCGGATTATAGTAGATCAATATCTCCTCTTTAATGTCAGGTACTATATAGTGTCAGATTGTGGTATCACTCATGAGATACAGAGCCGTATTTACCACGAAAACGAGGCTAAACTCGTGTTTGCTGTGTAAAACTACAGTTTTATGACAATTTTCACTCAAATCGGCTGTGCAAAATTAGAACTAGAAACATTCCATCATTTAAGTCTTGAATAATATCTATATGCCTATCACATGACGGGTCCCGTGACGTTTAATGAGAAAAAGCTTCGAAACTATCAAAACAGTCAACTTACACTTTTTGTAGATCGTCATGGCATTTATATTCTTCCTGTATTTTAGCTTGAAATTATTGTGCAGGCCATATACAGTCAAACGCTTACATGAAATACCGAATCTTGGTGAGAATGTACATAAAATTGCCCAAAACGGGCCATCCTCACAAACCTAGGTCGGTGGCATGGAAACGAGGCTAAACCTATATATGTAATTACACCGATCCCTTGCGTCAGTTTACACAGTTAATCTCATCTTCAAGTCATAAATATGACATTACACGCTTAGAAATGATAATTTCAATCGAAAACCACAAGATATCAATGAAAAAAACATTACTGACCTACTAGTGTAAGAAACGTGAAAACGGGGCTGCAGTTAAACTTGGAAAAAATTGTTTTATGAAGAAAATCTAAGGATTCAATCCTTAAAAAAGAGAATGTAGAGGGGATGCTTAAAAAGCACCATTTTCTTAAAAGCGAATTAAATTGATCTGGTGAGTTAGTACAAGGAGAAGACTGGTTTGACTCTTGCAAAACAAATGTACCTCCTCTGTACCTATAATACTGGACGTTTGTCTTTTTAACGTATAAAATATTTTTTATTTTCTTATCAAGCACCCAAGATCCCTGTTAATTGTTTTTTCTTTCAAAGTTCACGTTTTGAAAGATAAGAAATAGTTGTCAAAATCATTTTGAACTTGCCGGTTCTTTGAGAGGGCTTGGGACTGAATGGAAGAAGTCACGTGACTTTAAAGCGTGCGTTTGAATTTAGAACAACCGTTATGGAGAAGTTTGCGCGTGCAAATGGATATCTTTGCTCTTTGCGTGACGTCCCGATAAAGAAACAACCCGTTGCCAGGAATGTATTAAAAAGCCCCATACAATTTTTAATTCATTCTCTGTTGCTGCTGTAAGTTTAATTAGGTGAAATGCCCTTAATCGGACTTCTTTGCGAGCAGTTCGCACAGTAGATTAAAACGGCAAGCACCAAAAGAAGTAAATTACATATCTAATACCTTCCTGAATAGTTATTGAAGGTCCCCTGTAGCTTTTTTTCGTGAAACGTGATTTAGATTTTTTATTTATTCATGATTCGTGATTGCCCATATCAAGATTATTTCTACATGTGCGTGAAAGCGGATTTTGAATTAAGCCTGACACGTTAATGAAGACTTGAACTAAACGTCATTCGTGAACGACCTTGTTTGTGTGAATTAATTTAAAGTTATTTTTATTTTTCTGACCCCTAAATGTGAGCATGAGCACGGGATAAAGGGAAAGGTGGATGAAAGAGAACCGTTTGAGAGGAAAGCACAAAATACAAGCAAAAATCCGTGACAATGAGATTTCAAGAATAACGAGCTACCTTTGGAGCCTAAACACCTAAACAGGTTACTCGACGTAGACCATTAATCCGGGACTGTATTTTTCAATTGAACGTGTAATGTGAATTACTCGATTTTTACTTGAACGTGAACGAATTTGGAATTTATCCGTGAAGCGTGTAGCCTGAATTTCAGCCGCCTCCTCCTCTCGCTAAGCCACTTAGCGAGAGGAGGCGGCGGCTGAAATTCAGGATATGACGCGTGAAAAGTCTCAATATTTTTACATGAATGCATTTGGAAAGTGGTATAGGGGACCCTCCTTACTGGTTTTTCAGCGATTCACAGCAGACCACTGAGTTCGCCGGATACGTCCTGAGCAATTGCTGTATTGACTGAAAACACTGGAAAATACTTTAGCAAGGACCACCGTTGCAAAATAGAAGAGCCGGATCCTGTAATAGATCTAACCAGCTATAAAATTGTAAACTATATTCCTAGCCGTGTAACCAGCCTTGCTTGTTTTTTACCGTTTTCTAGCTGTATTGACTGTTCATTTACTAAACATTTAACAAATCTGCTCTGTAAGTTTAAACATTTGTGAGAGACAGAACTTTTTCTCGTACCGAAAAAAATAAAGATGTGCCCTCCTTGGCTATCTTAAAATTGTACAAAATCGTGTGTTTCTTAAATATATCTACGTTTTTAAAGTATTGTACTCCTGTGTTAATTAAAGTTGTAATTTTTTCTTTTATTTTCCGAAGTTAAAATGTTTCTTTGAATTGCTTCGTAGTGGAGGTGTTATTCGACTGGACAGACAAAATAAAGGCAACGTACACTGCCGTGACTCTTATAAAACTCCCCGGTTTTCTTTTCTAATATGAGTTCGGCACTATATTGAACACATTAATATTCAAAAGCATACCAAGTAGTGAAAACCAAATGTAGCCTCAGTAATACCTATAACAAAGGAGTTCTTGATGCCGTGAAGCAAAGTAAATTTAATATCCTTAATCACTTGAAAAAGTACCGCGGTCTTTATAAATTTTAACGTTTTAGTAAGACGTTTATTTGAGGGCGGAGTGCCACTCTCTTTTTGCATGTTGGAGGACCAAGTGCATGCAAAGAAAGGTAAGTCATTTCAGAGCACCACTTTCGATTCCAAGTGTTTAATTTCAAATGAGCCCGGCGCTCTTTTTTTGGAGTGTTCATACGAGAACAGTACTTTGTGTAATAAGTACGGTGGTTACCTCTACTTACGCAAAACGTTCCAATATTGTGTTTAGGTAGATACTATCAGCAGTAAAGAAAATGAGACCTTCGGATATCAAGGTTAAGTTCAAAGTTTACAACAAGGCTGATACGGTGAATGGGCAGGTTTTGGCTGTAACAAGATCATAGCAATATAAAATATTTTTCCATCTATATTTGCAGTCTCCAAAAACTGGTGGGATGGACAATCACGAAGGTACGTGCGATATTTTGCTCAAGCCAGCGAAGAGGGAAAAAAGTTCAGATTTTGATCTTTGTATCATTTGCCAAGAATCAGATGATAAACCCGTTAGAAAAGCCCAAGTATCTTCAATACAAAATTTTCTGAGTGCAATGGAGCTCCGCCGAGATGATGTAATTGATCGCCTAGAGCCCGATTCGGCCACTTTAACAGACCGACACATCGTATGGCACTCGTGTTGCTATGGGACTTACACAAGTCAACAAAATCTCCGGTACGTGGTTGACCAAAATGGTGAACAAGCGAAAATGCCAGAGAGTACAGCCAAACGTGCACAGCGCATATCATTCGATTGGTCGAAATGTTTTTTTTGCAAGAGCAAAACGCATAAGAAGGACAAGAAACTTATTAACATTGCAACCTTTGAGGCTTTTGAGAGCATAAAGAAGGCGGCAGAAGCAAAGAACGATGAGGAAATGCTTCACACTCTGAGAAGTGTCAACGACTTGATAGCAGCCGAGGCTAAGTACCATAAATCCTGTTATGGCTCATACACAAGCAAGTCGAATTTGAGGTTTCAAGTCCCCCGCGATAAGGAAGAAACTAAGCATGACGAAGCTTTTAATGATTTAATATCCATCATTACACCGTAAATCGAAGCTGGGAATGCTTACGATATGAACAACCTCCTAAGCATCTTTAAAGGGTCATTGCAAAGCAAAGGTGTCGACTGTGAAAGTTATACGAGACAGAAGCTAAAGTCAAGATTGATGTCCCATTTCAAGGAAGGTTTGATTTTCCATCAGCCACAAAGCACAAAGCCAGAGCTCGTGTTCTCAAGCTCTGTATCATTACTCGATGTCATTAATGCTGCCAGCAGCTTACCAGCCCCTGACCAAGCAAAGGGAATGCAGCATACTAGAGCTACACATACTTCACATCAAAATGATGACGCCAAGATGGTCTACACTGTTGCAACAATAATCAGAGGTGACATCAGTCAGTGTAAAGGCATAAACCTCCAGCCTCTTAATGTGGATGATTTAAGCCTGTCCATTTCTAAAGCACTTCTCCCAAGAAGCCTATACTGGTTCATGCGATGGGTCGTAACGGGGGAGAAATATGAAGATGGAAAAGAGGGCTTTAGAGAAATGTCCAAACCGTGTTCGAATATCACCGATGAGAGAAAGATCATTATGACTGGCCAAGACCTTGTCCATTGCGTATCTCACGCTAGAGTTAAGCTCCCGAAGCATGTCAGTCTGGGAATTTCAGTGAGGCATCTAACTGGCTCAAAGCAGCTGATTACCATCCTCAACAGAATGGGCCACTGCTGCTCCTACGAAGAGGTAGAGTTAGTCGACACATCTCTCGCAAATGAGATACTTGCAAAGTTAGATGAAACAGGTGTTATCATACCATCAAACATACATCCTGGTGTTTTTGTTCAAATGGCGGCCGATAACAACGATATTAATGAAGAAACAGTATGGCCCAATGCCGCCCCGTCAAATACACGCAAATCACTCTCAGAGAAGGTCACTGGATTCAGCAAGACACACTCTGGCCATCGAAGAAGTTAGCTTATGCGGTAGACGAGCACCTCCTACAAGTCTTCTGGGTCAAATCAAAATGGAATGGTTTCAAAGCAATAATCATTTTTTATCTGCTTGCACCCAAGATCTTGCTTGGATGTTGCTTCGTCTTCATCCCACCTCGATTTTTAAAGAAAGCACTAGTGTGCCATTACCTGAGCAGTGCATTCGGGCTGGAGTGGGTTTCATTCTCGTTTTTTCTCCGAGATACCAGTGAGCACAGTGATTGGCTATTGCCCAATGATACACGCATCTGCAAGCGAATTCAGCACAATCTTCACGCTGATGAAGGTTTCCCAAGAGGTGGCAAGGAGATCACAGCAAGATGACTCTGTCATTACATTCGACCTAGCCATTTACATGAAAGCAAAGATGATTCAGCTGAAATTTCCAGAAGAATTTAAGAACACCGTGATACGCATGGGAGGATTTCACATAGCTTTGAATTACCTGTCCCTTCTCGGAAAGAAGTATGCAAATTCCGGGTTGGAATGCTGCTGGTACCACATCAGTTCTTATGCTTGGGAAGTCGTACAGCCGTGGCATTCTTTCGTCTTCTCTGGCAGGCATTTCTGCAGTGGCTGGAAAACCAAACAGCGGAAGTGACTACCCAAGACAAGCAGAATTTGAAAGCCAAGATCCAGGAATGTCAACGCTGCTTCAAAGAGAACGAATCAATCCGACAGAGCTGCGAGGCAATGGTAAATGACATGGATGCTATAACTTCTCTGCTCACCGTCTTCAAGAATGAAGGAAAAGCGAGGTCGAAATTATTCAGCTTCTGGGAAGAGTACATTGCCATGGTAATGATACTCCTGCATTTTATCAAGGCAGAGCGCACTGGCAACTGGAACCTCCACTTGTCGTCTACAGCCGCAATGATCCCTCATTTCTTTGCCATGGATAGAACAAATTACGCAGGGTGGTTGCCAATTTACCTTGCAGATATGCAGAAGCTTGAAGAGAGGCACCCTAATGTTTACCAAGAATCTTCTGCTGGAAATCACAGTATTAGTCGTTCACAGCAGCCGTTTGCTCAAGTCTGGACCGATATGGCTCTGGAACAATCAATTAACCTTGATTCAAAGTCAAAGAGGGGCATAGTTGGCATCAGTCGAAGAGAAGATACTGTGGAGCGCTGAACGACAAGATCGTTACCCTTACCAGAGATCGAGAGTTGTTTGGACGACTTCTTGTTGTTCCCAAGCAAAGAGACATTGACTTACGAGAAGTACTCAGCTACGAGCTTTCAGCTGTCCCTGTGGCAATAGCCCATGGTGACGGAAGTCTGAGGAAGACCACCAAGAGCTCACTAATGTCAGTTCTAGAGAAGAACGTGGCTGTTTTGCCTTCACTACCACCGTCTTTAATTCCAACAGCTTTTGTTATTGATGCGATGGCTTTGATTCAGGTAATGAAGTCAGCAAGTTCTGCGTCGTTTGGACAAATAGCGGAACAGTACTGCACGCAAATCACTCGCATTTTAAGTCAGAGCAGCTGCTCGCGGGTTGACTTGGTTTTCGACCAATATCGGAAGCAGTCAATCAAGGAAGGGGAGCGACACAAGAGAGGAGAGACAAGTTCATTGGAAGTTAAAATCTACAGTGATTCCACGCCAATTCCGAAACAGTGGGGGAAGTACATCTCAAACCCTAGAAACAAAGAGAACTCGGCAGATTTCTCGTGTTGCGCGCTCTGTAAACGCCTCACATAAGCCTAAATCCTCAACAGAAGGTTTTCCTAGCTGGAGGCTTCAAAGATGGCATGAAGACAGTATCACGCAGTATGCACGCAGGACCATTGTGAGATTGTATCACTACTGCGCTCTGATCATGAAGAAGCTGACACCAGGCTTTTGCTTCAGGCCAAACATGCGTCACAGACACACCCAGAATTGTGATACAATCACCGGACACGGATGTTGCTGTGCTTTCCATTTCTCATTTTGAAGATCTACAGTGCCAAGAGTTATGGTTTCGAACTGGAATAAAAGGTCGACTGAGGTTCATCCCTATCCACCGGTTACACTCTTTCCCTGGTCAGCCCCTCTGCCAAGCCCTTCCTGCATTCCATGCTCTAACTGGTTGTGACTCGACCAGTGCTTTGCAAGGAATTGGAAAGACAACTGCTTTGAAGATTCTGCTCAAAGATAACCAGTTCCAACAGCAACTCTCCCACTTTGGCGCAGATCCCACTGTAAGTAACGAGTCGTTGATATCAAGCGAAGCTTTCATCTGCTCCTTGTACAATCTGGGGGACGGTTAACCACAGCAGATGAGGTGCGGTATTTGCCTTTCTGCCAAAAGAACAAGAAAAGTGAAGAGCTTCCTCCGACGTCCGAAAGCCTATCTCATCACATCAAAAGAGCAAACTTCCAATCGCGCATTTGGAATAAGGCTCTTGTGGCAATGCAGAATCTCACGTCACCTGATGGACGTGGGTGGAAGATGGAAGGAGACAACCTTGTTCCTGTGTTGATGATGAAAGAACATGCACCGAAGAACATCATTGAGTTGACAGCCTGCCGCTGCAAGAAATCGGCATGTACACGAAACTGTTCTTGTACGTTAAGTAACCTTCCTTGCACGGATGCATGTTTGTGTATGGTCGATGACGAAATGTCAAAATCCAATGAATGATCTGGCGACATGTGTTTCAGGCGATTCAAGTGATTCCGAAGGTGAACAGTTAGTTTAAATTTGTCCCAGTCAAGGCAAAAGAACCCCTGTTATGGAGGAACACTTTGTTGGTAATTTTAAGACATGACTTTGGTTACTGGAGTGTAATCACATACTCAACGGAAGACTAGTTCACTTTTCATTTTCTCGATACTCGATACTTTAGAGATGTCATAGTTAACGCGTTGTTTTAATTAAGATCTTGTGGTTTTCGATTGAAATTATCATTTCTAAGCGTGTAATGTCATATTTATGACTTGAAGATGAGATTAACTGTGTAAACCGACGCAAGGGATCAGTGCATTTACATATATAAGTTTAGCCTCGTTTCCATGCCACCGACCTAGGTTTGTGAGGATGGCCCGTTTTGGGCAATTTTATGTACATTCTCACCAAGATTCGGTATTTCATGTAAGCGTTTGACTGTATATGGCCTGCACAATAATTTCTAGCTAAGATACAGGAAGAATATAAATGCCATGACGATCTACAAAAAGTGTAAGTTGACTGTTTTGATATTTTCGAAGCTTTTTCTCATTAAACGTCACGTGACCAGTCATGTGATAGGCATATAGATATTATTTAAGACTTATATGATGGAATGTTTCTAGTTCTAATTGTGCACAGCCTATTTGAGTGAAAATTGTCATGAAACTGTAGTTTTACACAGCAAACACGAGTTTAGCGTCGTTTTCGTGGTGTTAGTGTGATGATGGTAAATACGGCTTTGTATCTCATGAGTGATACCACAATTTGACACTACATAGTGCCTGACATTAAAGAGAAGATATTGATCTAACATAATCCGCTGTGAAACCTTTTCTGTGCTGTGGGTTGTGCAAATCGGATTTTCTCTGGTCCTAGCTCTTGGACTATAAAGACTGATCACGTTTATCCAACGTTTTACCACAACACAAGATTTCTATTACATACAATCATTAAAGGAAGTTAAGACCCATTGTTTAGAAGGCCAGTAAAAGAATCTGAACGGTAAAAAAAAATATCTTTTCGCCAATTTTTAAAATTATGCAAATGACTTTGACACCAACGATAATTATGTAATAACATGGATTTTCGTCAATTTTGAGCTCGTGGTGTATGGAAGCTAAGGTGATACCCACCGGTTTGAAGCGATATACCACTTCATTGGAGTATAGACTTTGCTCTGATTTGGATTTTTATCACGATTTAGACCAAACTTTTGAGTTTTCTTTCCTTTCATTTGGTTAGTTTTCGATATGCAAATTAAGGCTCAAGAGAAGGGTGTCTTCCAATCACGCTGGAATGCGTAAGATTTTCTTGTAAGTCTCTACATTTTGTCTGTGAACTAACTGAATACACCTTGTAACTTGTAGCAAAATAGAACTCAGTGAGCTAGATTTTTGCAGTCAGAGCGCGCTTGACAAAATCTGTGAAATTTACACTTTCGATCGCTATCAGTTCGAGCAGGTGAGCCAAAATTCAATTTGGGCCTGTGACGGCGCTAAAATAAAGAATTGGAAAATAATTATAGCATTTTTTAAACATGTGTACCAAACCCTTTTTATGGTCAAAAATTAAAAGAAAACTTTTTTTCGGTCGCCAAGTCGAGAGGACCGCTTTTAGCGGACTGCCTCTTAAAACGTCGACTAGAGTTTGGTTTCTTTCACTATGCTTCATTCACTTCACTAATGGAAAACTTTTAGTTGACGGAAGGGTAGTCCTTGTTGAGTAGAATCTCAATATTACATATTCTGTGTGGATAATGGCTGTTTAATGATTTTTTTTGGAATGCGATGCACAGGAAAGGCAGGCATCGAAGCCCATCTATGATTTCATGTGTGCCGAAACTGCTTATGCAATGTTACTTTAGCGCAAATTTTTTTTTTGAATAACTCCTTTCAAGTAAGCTTCTTTATTTACGCTATAGTTTTAACGGCAATTTTGCAGACACCATATAGTTTATTCACCTCAAATCCTTCATCTTATATTAATAGCGGAGAACCATACCAATAGAAACCGTCAACTGCTTTTCTCATGGTAATCATGGCTAACAGTATTACTCGTGGGCGCGTACGCGCAACGACGACGACGGAGTCGCACAATAATAAACAACTATTTACCGAAGTGGAGGTGGCCAGCCACCGACACTGAGGTGAATAGTTGTTTTAGTATATACTAAAACAGTGAGATTAGTTCAGTTTAGTTCAGTTTATTATTTGGCCACAATTAGTTACACATCACGAAATAATAAATACATTCATAAATTAATAGAAGCGGCAAGGAGGGCCATAAGAAACCACAAGGCTTATACGAGATGGACCTCCTAAATCCTAGAATATAAAACACAATCTTTTTATAAGATAACATACACCACAAAAAATTGATTTTAATTCATATATCCCAGCAACGTTTGCAATATTTTCCTGCGCGCGAAGTACAGAAAGACATTGTTTAGCTCTGGTGGCGACATTTCTTCAGATGGAGTTGCAAACTCTATCTGTATTTGAAACAATTCTGTAAAAAATATCATTCAACTTTGGTTTTCAAGTGAACAAGTGACGTTACGCAAGATTAATTTGCATTTGTAAACAAAACCTTTGTCATTGGTTTTTATTGATACACACCGGGTTAAAAACACAAACCCATTACCTTTAAATACAGACAAACCAAAGTTTGTCGCTTTCTTTGTGTTTTCAGAAACTGCTTCGTCGTTAATTTGGATGATTTCTTCGCTTGTCACGGATGCAAACCGGGACGCCAATTTTTTTTAACTTCACACGAGGGAGTACGAAACTCGCGAGTTGTTCGGAGGTAAAAAGGTTATTCGGAGTTTGACTAGCCAATCAGAGCGCGCCTTTAACGCGATCCAGTGTTTTAGTATATACTAATTAAGAATATCCTAATGATGATCATTACAATCCAACATGGCGGCCATACTATACCAGGCCCAGCCAACCAGTAGGTTACAGCGTACGTCTTTGTCACTGGACATCCACCTTATAGCCAATTGACACCTGTCAAAACAAGGTATCCGATTACCAGTGACACGTAACCATATCGCGGGCTCAAGTTAAGACCTCTTCGAGGTCATCTGCTTTTTTGAAGTTGAGCGCTAACCGGTGCTTGCTTTCGATTGGATCGCATGCTCAAGCCAGGTTTAGGACACCCAAACCAAAACGAGACTTGATTTTTCGCGCGCTTTCTGCGGCTCGTATATTTCAGATTCAGTTGGTTTCTTTATTTTGAGCAAAACATTTTCGATCTAAGTTTTGTCTTTTAATTCGCTTAAAAGGCAAAAATCAAGAACAAGTCAAAAGATACTCCGGAAGGTGAAATTTCGAGTGATAAATGGAAGAGCGAAAGATTTTTCTCAGAAAAAGTTTTGGACTTGGGTCGATTGTGTGGTTGAAAACTAAATAATTCAACGCTTCAAGGGCTTTCACTACCGCGGCATGTTGCATCTCACCAAGAAAGGTCATTTGATAGTTCACCGGCATTAATGGGAGAAACTAGTGGCTCAAACTCTGTGATAGAAGTTCTTTCTTTGGACAAACCGTTTGCTATTTTTGCGGATGCTTGTTTTAACTTTACTGAAGCTTACGTATTTTCAAGTGGTAGAGTCCTCTACAACACAGAACAGTGAGGTAAATTCAATAAATTGAAGCTTAACATTTGGTTTAATCGTTGTTACTTTTGTTCAGGTATGAAACTTGCTTTTTTTTCTCGACTGGTTATAAATAACAATCATCTGTACCCGTTTTGGACGCAAAGAAGTAGTTGAATTGTTTGTTTTGTTACGTTGTTTTGTTTGTAAGCGAACGAGTCTTTTTACCCCGCTTGGATGACTGTTTTTCGACCTCGGTACCTCAACAGCGTTGAAACTGAAACAGAAAGAAACTTTTGCCCTTATCTTATTAACACGTAATCGCAATGAGTCCTCCTAAAATTACGGATTAAAGCGATTTTTTGCGTATTATCGCTGAAATTCCGACTTTCTAATTATGCGGTTCATTTGGTTGCTTTTTACCGGCTGTGCACGTTTTGTTGGCTGGGGTGGCTAAACGATCAAACATTTCTTCGTAACGAGAAAAATTGGATAATAATATTTGATCTAGATCAAACATAAATTTGTTTTCGAACAAACACACGCGTCGTGTATTGTTTTCTTCTAATGTTTTAATGTTTTGAGGCTTTGAACCGCGGCCAATTCCTGTTGACTGCACTAAACATAAAATATTGGCGCAATAAAAGCCACGCGAAGTTGCTCAATACCAGTAAAAACAATAATAATCGTGGACCTCCGCTTTTAGGTTTGGCTAAATCTATATTACCTATTGCGAATATTTTTATGATTACACTGGTATGGCCACTTAGTTTCGTATACATCAAGATCCTTCCCCTCCTAAATTCAGATTTATCGTCTATGATATTTATCATCACAAATGGTGAAAGGTAAACTTATTTTTTTAAATACGAGAGGAATCAGCAACTACCGTAAAAAGCGGACCATATTTACCACACCTGTCCAATACACACGAACTGAGTCGGGTCGTCAATTGCTGTTGACGACCCGACTCACCGGACGTTGGGTCGTGAAGTTTAAAAAGGAAGTAATCTTTACTGCCGGAAGTCAAATAGCCTGGGGAACCGGATGTCGGGTCGTAGTAAGCTTTACTGCCGGAAGTCAAACGCCCTGGGACAGCTTTAAATATCTCGACGGATCGTGACGGTCCGATCAGGTCGTGACGACCCTTCATTTGAAAAGTCGACCAGACTATTGGAAATGTCAGGTGGTGAGAGACAGGAAAAAGCCGGTGTATATGCCTCGTTCTTTAAGCCACGAGTCCAAAGAAGAGCGAGTTACTCGTGTATACCTAAACCACAAGCAGAAAGGCGCAACCGACAGAAACAAGCGCGCTACACATGTGTATGCCTCGTTCTTCGAGCCACAAGCATAAACAAGCGCGGGTTACTTATGTATATGCCTCATTCTTTAAACCTCGAGCCGAAACAAGCGCGCGTTAATTATGTATGCCTCGTTCTGAATCGAAACAAGCGCGCTAGACATGTGTCCTTCGTTCTCTATGCTACGAGCAGAGAGAAAATCGCGTTACTCATTCATATGCCTCGTTATTTAAGTCACGAGCCCAAACAAGCGCGCGTTTCTCGTGTATACCTCGTTGCTTAAACCAGAAGCAGAAAGGCGCAACCGACAGAACCAAGCGCGCTACACATGTGTATAACTCGTTTTTTAAGCCACGAGCAGAAACAAGCGCGCGGTACTCGTGTATACCTCGTTGCTTAAACCCAAGCAGAAAGGCCCAACTGACAGAAACAAACGCGCTACACATGAGTATGCCTCGTTCTTTAAGCCACGAATCGAAATAAGCCCGCGTTACTCGTTTACACCCCGTAATTTAGACCACAGTGCAAAACTGCATGTCATTAGCAGGAATAATAACATGGGAATCGAAACAGGCGCGCTACACATGTGTATGCCTCGTCCCCTAAGCCACGAGCAGAAAGAATCGCGCGTTACTGATGTATATAGCTTGTTAATTTTAAAAGCCACGTCTCCAAACGAGCGCTACCCTGCGAGCAGAGTCTCCTACCTCTTCCCGATTTTTGGAGGAAGATCGAAGCAGACTCTGCTCGCAGGGTAAACAAGCGCGCGATACTCGTTTGTACCTAAGCTACAAGCAGAGAGGCGCAACCGACAGAAACAAGCGCGCGGGCTAAACTTCAGAATACCTCGCCACAGCGCGCTACACATGTTTATGCCTCGTTCTTTAAGCCACGTCCAGAAACAAACGCGCGTTACTTATGTATATACCTCGTTCTCTAAGCCTCGAGTCGAAACAAGCGCGCTTTAGTGGACGGACAACTCCTTATGCCGTTTGAAATACTGTTGAAAAAATGAGTATGTTTTTTTTAAGCATAGCTATTGAAGCACCGCTCCAAAAATGTTTTCCAAACCATCAGTTCACGTTCGTTGTTGGTTCTATTTAACTGCTTCGCATCAAACACTTATGCTTCGCTATATAAACGTCAGCGCCAATTATACTCACGGCTACAAATCATACGGTCATGTAGCAATACAAAAGGTCCAATGCAGTTTGTTAGATTAATGGGTGATCGATTGGTTATGACTTTAGTACGTGTGGTGGCTCCTAAAGGGGCCCCTTTTTTTGTTTGTTCGCCGGTCAGTGTCTTCTCTGATATGGCAGGTCGCGTGGAATGCCATCCAGGGAAAGATATTTCTGGTAATCGAGGTCGTAGTAGAACCACGTGTGTTTCTTGGTATCTGCGTTATTAAGGACGAAGTCCAGCTGTCTTGCCCGTTTCTCCGCCAATTGCCTTTCACTCCAAAACTGGGACAACATTATCCATCGTCTGAAGAGATACGAGAACAGCCGTTCAAGAGGAAAAACAACCTCAATTGGAACGCCGCGCGATCGCCAATTGGTTTTCTGCCATCTTCATTTGCTGGGGCCAAACAGACAATGGATAGAAAGCGTCTCCATTGATGGTTTGAAATCGTTTCAGCCTTTCATGGTTGACTTCTGTTTTAGAAAGCAAGCGCAAAGTCGACCGATATTCGGACAACGTTGCCATAATGACTGCTCGATGGTGAATGCCTGGGCCGTCTGCTTGTAACAATATATAGCAAATTTATTCCCTTAGGTAATAAAGCGTGACGTTGCTTTTCAAATCGCATCCCTTTTAATTTGTTTGTTGTGCCATCTTCAATGCGCTACGTTTTAAATTGGCCACTGTATATTGTTTGAGATTTTCGGTAATCTAAGGCGAATTTCTTTAAAGAAATTCACACCTGACGTAAATGGCTAAATGCCTTATTGAGATTAATTGGCTCTTTATATCGTGGAAGGTTGCCAATTTCATTTCTCGAAGCCAAGTGGTTAGTGGAAAGAACGGTTCTCTATATACTGATTTCAAGAAATCAATTGCTTGTGGCTGCCTTCTATGTAGAAAGAAAGCACATTGACCGATATTTGAACAATGTTGCCATGATGACTTTTTCATGATAAATGACAGGGCCACTTCCGTCCTAGAAGAAATAACAAATTTGTCCCCTAGGTAATAAAGTGTGACGTTGCTTTTTAAATCGCATCTCTTTTCTTTTCTTTGTTTTATTACTTCAATGCCTTGCATTTTGAATTGGTCACTTTTTTTTTTTCGTTTGAGCTTTTGAGGAGGCGATTCTCTTTGAAGATTACCACACCTAAAAGTGTCGCTAATGGTAGAAAATGCCTTATTCACATTCCTTGGTTCACCATAACGCTGTTAAAGGTTTAGAAATTTAGTGCGCGGGGTACGTTACTGCAAATTAGAAAGCACCTTGTTTAAGATAATGGGACCCTCCTTGACGACTCTCAATTGGTTCCTGATCACCACCTTTCTTTAATAATATATTACTAAATTAAACAGAGAATAATCACCAAAAATACCATCCACAAAATACGTGATTTAGGAAACCGCTGGGACGATTCGTCTAATCCCTGGAGATCTCATACACAGTTAACTTACCCAAGAGTCTGACGTGAGTCGCTACGTGACAACAGGCATCACTCTTGCTGTGAGTTGATAAAAATAGTTAGCGCTTGCGCAGAAACGCCGGAAGCGAGATTGTGGATGAAACTCGACGATGAAGAAATAGAAGAACCGTCGGTAATTTTAGACCCGGGAGACCCGCGAGACGCGGGAAACCCGAGTAACTAGGGTTTTTATAACGCTCAAATACGATCCCAGTGACGCACTGGTTGGCTCGAAGACCAACAACACAACAAACAACGAGTTCCACTCCTCTCGGACCTCTCGGACAACTGTGTTTTGAAAATAGCGTAAGAACTGCAATCCTCTTCAGCCAAACATGAACAACCATAAATATTTCAAACCACTTACACCTTACCCGTCGCACACGTAAGCAACACTTAAACAACCTCGCAAGGCAGTTAGCCCAGCCGTATCCTCTCGTGTTCCACGGGGTTTCATAACATTACCGCCTCGAGATGCGTCTTGAAAACATCGCCATGTTTTATATTGATCTCACAAATTCACAAGACGAATTTTTACCAAAACCTCGCCATACAAAACAACAAACGACAAGACAACAAATTCGTATGCTAAAATGTTTCTAATCTCTTTCCAAATGACTTCATATGACAGGACGTGCAATCCGAATGGATCGACTACATCCGACAACATTTCTATAGCGTTGCGCTCAAATTGTTCCAAGTCTCTCACCAAATGACTTCCAGTGAGTCGGTTCGTCTTTTCAAAAGACGGGTCGTGACGATCCGAGTCAGATCGAATCCATCCGACAACATTTCTGACCACCTCTATAGCGATATGCTAGAAGTTTTCTACGTCCCCCGCCAAATGACTTCCGGTGAGTCGGGTCGTCTTTTCATATGACGGGTCGTGACGATCTGAGTCGGATCGACTCCATTCGACAACATTTCTGACCACCTCTATAGCGATATGCTAGAAGTTTTCTAAGTCTCTCGCCAAATGACTTCCGGTGAGTCGGGTCGTCTTTTCATATGACGGGTCGTGACCATCCGTGCTTGAAGGAAATTTACAACTACCGGTTCCACCTCTATCGCATTATGAGTCTTTCGCGAAATGACTTCCGGTGAGACGGGCCGTCAACCACCTTAGTCGATCCGACTCAGGTCGGGTGTATTGGACAACCCTCATATTTACTTGGCTCAGAAACAAAAACGTAATGTTGTTTTCCTAAAGAAAACACATTTCGTTCAAGGGAATGAAGTCTCGTGAAATAGAGAATGGAGTGCTCTATATACATTGTTCTGCTCTCATGGAGAACAATGTTAGAGGGGTGGTGATTTCAATTAGGAATAATTTTGATTGCATTGTTGCGTAGTCTTTTGTTGACACATACGGGAAATATTTATTATATTTCAAGTACTTTTGTGCGGAGAACCTGTCCTTTTAGTCAACATATACTCTCCGAATCGAGACAATGAATTAGTTAACTTTTATCGGTCGCTATTGCATACTACTGTAAACAATAGTCTGGATGAGATTGACCACATTATTGTGGGGGGAGACTTTAAATGTCCTTTGAACGCAGTTATTGACAAAAGAGGTGGAAGCCAGATCCCTAGACAATCTGTAATTAACCCAATTAAACTTTTACTGTCAGAGCCTGATTTACCTGATATTTGGCGAGTAAGAAATCCCACGACACGCAGCTTTGGCTGGCGCCAATCACAACCTTTGATTTTTTCTATACTTGGCTTATTGGCTTATTTCCAATTCTTTATCCGATAACATTAGCGATGTTGATATGATTTCTCCCATCAAAACTGAACACCCCGCAATAATAATAGAGTTGCAAGATATTGATGATCGGGTAAAGGGCCCAGGACATTGGAAATTGAATTGTTCCCTTCTAAATAATAAACAACATGTCGATGAAATAAATTCTCTTTTACTACTTGGCTTCAAGAAGGGATGCAAGATCTAGGTGATCCGCGCTCTGCATGGGACTAGATGAAATACAATATTTAGAAATATTCTAGATAATATTCGATTAATAAATGTAACCTAAGGAAAGCAGAAGAGCAGCGCTTAAACAAAGAATTTAAAGAAGTCTCATTAGCTTTTCAAAACAACCCTAGTCAAGATAACTTATCAGCTTTGAATGTCTTGAAAGAAAAAATGGAAAAGCTATATGAAAAAGAGGTCGAGGGTACAATCATTAGATCACGAGCGAGGTGGTATGAGCACGGGAAAAATTCTAAACACTTTTTAAATTTAGAAAAACGCAATCATATCAGAAAAGATATTCGAAATCTTCGCCTAAGTGGTGTCATCACAATAGACCCCTTTGGAATTTTAGAAGCTGAGAGAAATATTCATGAAAATCTTTATAAATCGAGAAGAAATCCCTTGATTAAACAAAAAGTTATTTCTGCCTAGAGGATTTACCAATACCAACACTTTCAAATGCGGAATCTAGAAATCAAGTTGAAGGATTAATAAGCACTGAAGAGTGTAGCAAAGTTCTGAATTCCTTTCCATTAAATAAGGTCCCCGGAAATGATGGATTACCCGCAGAATTTTATAACACTTTCTTGGGCCTCCTGGGGAACCTTTAGTTGAATGTTTCGATGTGTCTTTTGAAAAAGGAATAATGAGTCCGTCACAAAGACAGGCTTGCATTATACTTATCGAGAAAAAAGACCAAGACCGTTGTGATAGTATGAAATGAAGGCCAATTTCCCTTTGAAATGTTGACTCGAAGATAGCCTTAGTGGTATACTGGCGTTTCACAAATACCATTTTTGCAACCAACCTCGTCGCTTTACTCCTCGGTTGGTTGCAAAAAGCGGTATTCGGTGAAACGCCAGTATACTACTTATGGGAGAGAGTTATAGCGCGGAACATTTTTTCAAGCGAGGGCGCGCATATTTTGAACTTTTCTTGCACCCGCCAGCCCGACGAGTGAAGTGAGCGAGCGAAGCTCCCCAGCTGAACAGAGCAAGCAAAGACGAACCAAAATTGCTCTCTTCCACTTGCCAGTCCGGCGAGCGCGCCGCTCTATAAAGAAAAGGGGTTGGTAGTATAACCTCGCCCCCCAATCAAGAAAAGCGGTTGCAGTATATCCGTGTCACCCTATCAAACAAAAGGGACACCAACACACAAGGAAAATTAATACGGGGGAGAAATGGCAAGCGGAGGAAAGCGAAACGGATAGAAGCCCCCAAAAGCGCCGCAAAGAGCAACAACTGAAAAGTACGACGAGGCGGCGATATGGGAATATCTAGACGCCGTGTTTGTGGAGAAGGAGCGGCCGGTGCCGGCATCCCGTAGAAAGAGGCCACTTGTCCCAGCACCCCGCAGACCGCAACCAACTCCCACTCCCGCGCCTCAAACGGAAGAGAATGACGAGGAGGCGATATGGGAATATCTTGCCGCCACTTTTGCGGAGAAGGAGCAGCCGGAGCCGGCACCCACTCACGCGCCTCGCTAGTTTGAATCTCCAATCCTTGTACCCCAAGCCCCCTGCCGTCCCCCAGGCGGTTCGTGAATGAAACCTTTTCTGCAATTGAGTCTCACGGCACCGCAAGATTTGGAAGGGTCGGAAGGAGTTTCATTGAGTTTCATTGAGTGCTGCACTGCACGGGACCTTGCCGACGGTCGCGCCCACACACAAGAGCTGATGCGGCTTATTCGGCAAAATGTTCATTATCTTTCTTCTTGAGACACACAAACACATACATTCTCCGCAACGTTGAAGACGACACCAAAATGGAATATCAAAACAACACCAACACCGGATCCCCTGGTTCCACAATCTCGCAGATGTAGAAACGTGGCTGCAAGAGAAGGAAAAAGAGCGGTTGGAGCTAAGAACAATCGACCGCCCCAACACAAAATGGGTTTTTGAATATTTCCATCGAGTGGATTTGAAAGTTGTGTTGGATCGCCAACCACTTTTAGGGACGGGGCCTCTTCCGCTTTGGTTGCGTAATTTGGCAAGAGGAAATCACAAAATGTTCACTCTTGACACTTTTCACGACAACCTTTATTGTTGGGAAATAATTAGTACAGTAAAATACAACTTTTTGCAAAGTTAAAGAAAAATTCTTCTAGTGGATTCAAAGCCACCTTAAATTTTCGATAATATATGGTGGCTCTGAATCCACTGGTACAATTTTTTAAAAACTTTGCAAAAAGTTGGATCTTAATAAAAATGGGGGTCACTGTCCTCGTTTTTGAGTTATTTTTGCTTAAACCAAAATTAAGGACGTTTCTAACAGGTTCTATTGTTGCTATGGTAACCTATTGAGTGGAAAAATTTTAATGACGTGTTCACTAAAAATTGGGTGTTTGTTTGATACTACTACAAAGGTAACAACTTATAAGGATTAGTAGTCATGATCTATCAATGTTCAAGAAGTGGAAAGAGCTAGAAACAGGTGGGAGCCACCTTAAGTGTAAGGTGTATATACAGTGTAACCGGTTAAACAAGCAACTTGTGGGGTAAATTCCAGGGAATATGGAATTGAACTTTAATTGTTATTAACTGGCCTTTGGTATAGAAACATGCCATGTTGGAATTTCAGTACTCAAGGAGGACAGACACAAGGGGATTTTACCCATGAACAACATTACACAAAATCAGGAAATTTTACATTGTGTACCCTTGTTCCCAGCCAAATTGCTGTTCACTTTGGTTTTTAAAACCTCTTGACAGGTGCTTGCTATTACATGTAAATGTACTTAATGTTAACTTTTTTCTGATATTAACCTTACCAACAAACAATCGACCGCCCCAACACAAAATGGGTTTTTGAAAGTTTTCATCGAGAGGATTTGAAAGTTGTGTTGGATCGCCAACCACTTTTGGGGACGGGGCCTCTTCCGCTTTGGTTGTGTAATTTGGCAAGAGGAAATCACACAATGTTCACTCTTGACACTTTTCACGACAACCTTTGTTTCTGGCACTGATTGGCAGTGCACCGCGGAGCAAGGCCAGATAGAAACGAAAGGGCTTGTCGGGCGTTGGCGCAAAGCTATTTTGGTCTCAATTTCCCGCCAAGAGAATTGTGCAAAACTTCTCTGGACATCTTGGACGATATTGAAAGACACTTCAACAAACCTCTACTCCCCTCTCAATGGCTCGGCATTCGCGTCTACGTGCCCGAACAATAAAACGACACTGTTTTCTGGCATCTCCAAAGGAGCCCCAACCCCCAACTGAAAGACATTCTGACTCTCGGAATTTTCGAAGGCCACGCATTTCTCATTCGAGATATCTCCAAACTTGCCCGGATCTAACACTGCGCCTAATGCAACGCGAGATTCACGCGTCTCGGAGATCTCCATCGCCATGGAAACGGAAGGTGCAGAAATGGGAAGACAAAAGTTGTTTGTTGGTCGAAACCGGTCGAAAAACCCGCAACAGCGTTCGAAAAGGCAGTCTTTCCGCAGAATACGAAGTTCTCCAAAACCGCATGCCGCTGGTTAGAACAAGAGTCGCGAAAACGAGGAGCTCACATCTACCACGCACTTTGCGGACATGGGGGTGAGAGGCACATCGAAAAAGCTTTTGTGGATGGGTATGACCCCTCGACAAAGATGATTTTCCAGTTTCACGGTTGCCCGTTTCACGGGTGCCAAAGATATTACCCAGAAGACCTAGACGAGCCGTTGGAATGTGGGGACACGTTTGAAGGTCGGTGGAAAAGAACGCAAAAACGCACCAAACAACTTGGCGAGGCGAGTTTGGAAGTCATGGAGAAGTGGGGGTGCGAACTTGGTCCCTTGCGGGCCGGTCTGCTTCCCCGAGTCCACCAAAAAACCTATCCCCATGCGATAATCTACGACTTCGAGGAGACAGCAATCGCCGAAAAGAAGAGACGCCATCCCTCACAATCGAGAATGTGCACGTGCCTATTTCAGTTTCCATCGCCGACACATTGAACCGAGAGCCCACACACATTTGCGACAAAGACCCAAACATTTTGTTCCACCGATTCCTGGAGGAGTTGAACCGGCGGGAGGAGCACATCCGTATGGGAGTGAGGGCCAAGTTTCTTCCACCCGACAAGGAGTTTCTTCCGAACTCACAAAAGAAGCGGATCGAAGAATGGTGCAACCAAGTTCCGACCCTCGGTTTGGCAAGTACGACTTGAATTTGATTAGAAACCAGTTCGTGGAACAACTTTATGCCAACAGAAACAACATAAATGTGGGGAAAAGAGCCAATAAGTTGATGTACCTTCTTGAACCCAAGTCTCGCTTTGTCGACATCGTCAACTACATCGGCCCCGGAGCCAGCTACGACAAATGGGTGAAAGCTTTCGAGTGCGAGGGAGAGAAATCGTGGTTCCCATACGACTGGTTCCATTCGCCCGACAAACTCGATTTCCCCGGGCTTCCACCCCATTCCGAATGGTACTCCAAACTCCAGAACAAATTCGTGTTGACAGAAGAAGAGCACGCGCAATGCGTCCAGTTGTTCGAAGCAAAAGGGATGCGGACTTTCGCCGACTGGCTGCGGTACTACAACAATCTGGATGTCATGCCCGGACTGGAGCGCTGAACAAAATGCGTGCGTTCTACACCGAGAAAGGAATCGACATTTTGAAAGACACAGTGTCGTTTCCGGAGTCAGCATGCACTATCCTCTCCGCGGGGCAATCGAAAGAGGAGCAGATCTCTGGACCCCGAGGGAAGAAGCCTACGAAATGTTGAAAGGGGCGGTGGTCGGTGGACCCAGCATTGTTTTCACTCGGCACCACGAAGCGAAGAAAACCAAAATCCGAGACCACCGATTTCAAAACCCCCATCTCTGCCGGAAAATCATGGGCTACGACGTCAACGCATTGTACCTCTCGACAATGGCACAGGAAATGCCTTGCAGACGAGAAAAGGTTTGCCATTGCAAAGATCCGAACAGAGTGCCGGGGGGTTTCGTGTACAGACTCCGAAAAGGAATTTGGTTCGGTTTTGCGGAAGTGGACATAGAGATTCCCGAACGTTTATGGCTGAAATTTGAGGAAATGTGTCCCTTCTGCTACAACAGGGAAGTGCCGGCCGAAGCGGTCCCGCAACACATGTTCGACTATGTGGAGAAAACCGGCAGGACTCGTGGAGATGGAAAAATTTGGTTGGGGCGCTTTGGCAAAAAAAATGTTGATTTTCGCCCCTCTTCTGCGGTGGTACATCGACCACGGTGCAAGAATTACAGCCGTGCACCGCACAATCGACTACACCGCCGCCAAACCCTTGGTTTGGTTCGTGGAGGAAGTAATGACAGCCCGGCGAACTGGCGATACAGAGAAAAGCAAAGCGCTTCTCGCTGACATGTTCAAACTGTTGGGGAACAACGCATAAGGGAAAATGATCAAAGCAGTCGAGTGACAAACGAATGTGGTTTACACGAAAGACGAGAAGACCGTCGACAGAGCAATGCGAAGCTCATTCTTCGAGGATCTCGACGAAATCGGCGACGCGTAAGAGCTGGAAACGCGCAAGGCCAAGGTCACAATCGACCGTACCTTTCAAATTGGGATCGCTGTGTACCAGTTGGCGAGACTGCGGATGCTGGAGTTTTACTTCGACTTCCTCGACAAGTACATCGACTGCAAAGATTTCGAGCCGTTGCAGATGGACACAGAATGCAGCTATTTTGCGATTAAAGGTGAGAAGTCGGAGGATGTCGTGAAACCACATCTGCAAAGGAATTCGAGGCCGACAAGAAGAGCTGGTTGGCGTGGGACAAGTGGAGCGGGCGAACGCCGAAGCTGTTCAAGTTTGAATGTGAAGGACAACGGATGACTGCGCACTGCTCGAAGTGTTACTTCGTGGACGCCGATGGAACACACGCAAAGTTTTCCACGAAGGGAATGTCGAAGCGGCAAAACGAAATCACATGGGAGAGGTTCAATGCTGCGTTGGAGGGGCACAAGGACGTTGCCGAGAACACGGGCTTTCGCCGGCACGAAGGGGTGATGGTCACATATCGCCAGTAGAAACTCGGGCTCTCCGCCTTCTACGACAAGCGGCACCTGCTGCCGGACGGGATTCACGCAGAAGCGATCGAGTTTCATCTCCCGCATTAGCGATGGTTGGGCGGAGGGCGTTGTGTGTCTGGCGGAATGACCATCAACTCTTCCCACACGAAGCTGCGGGCCAGCCCATCGCGAAGCCAATACAAAGCTGGTTGATTTGGCTTCCACATCGCCCGCTCGACAGCGAAAGTTTCCAGGGACCCCTCCAACTCTCCAGGAAGGTAAAGATAGCGAACTTTGAGACCTGGAGGAAGTCGTTTTTCTGCCGCCCCGACAGGTCTCAGATAAGGAGCCGTGGCGGGTTCTGTTGGCGCAACAGTGGGTTTCAACCCAGTCAACCGAAAGACTCGATCGTTTATCGCGACAACAATAAGTGGAAGCTGCCGAACCCACATATCAGCCCGCTCTCCCGCCGGCAGGCGCATTTGAACAGAATAGTGATAACGAAACAACCACTCTGCGAGTGTGCGGTTGAACCGCTCCACAATTCGTTGGTCGCGGTGCAGTCCTGGATGCCCGCTTTGGATGGTTGTGCCATGCTCTGTCATCGTTAGCGAGACAGCACCCATGAACTCTCGCCCCGGATCGACTTGCAGCAACTTCCGCCATTTCAGCGGGCTGCATCTGTAAATTTCCTTGAAAGCTAAAGTGACCTCCCCCGAATCTTTCGTGGAGAGCGGCTCGTTCTCTTTGTATCGACTGGCCACATCGACAACGGTCAGCGCATATTTCCAAAGTTTCCCCCCCCCAACTCGGTCGTGAGGCATGAAGAGCAGGTCTGCTTGGTGCACTGCGTTGGGAAGAGGCACATCAAACTACGGTTGAGGAATGCATTGCGGAGGGGGAGAGACACCTGCCAAAGGGCCCATTTACGCAGCCATCTTTTCACAACCTCTTCCGAGACTTGCGCGGCGCGCGCCAATTTTTTCGCCGCGCCCACCCCCCTCCAGGCCGGGCTGTAAGAAATTTCGGAAAGCCACCGCTCTTGTTTCGAAAGAACTTTTGGCATTCATTTACATATATATTTCGTGGGAGATCCGAGAATGTTTGGAATTGAGAGCGGGGGAAAAAAAGAAAAACGAGAAGCTTGGGAGGCATAAGAATCTTGGAAGTTGCGGGAGGGTCTTTAAAAAACGGTTGCCGCTTCCTCTGTTCGTGAAAAAAGAAAGCGATGCGTCTGCGGAGGGAAGGTGCAGGGAAAAATTTCAGATTTCGAGCTTGTTTGCGAAACCTGTGCGCGAATCCAAAAGCTCGACACGATTCTTTGTCCCACGAGGGAAGAAAGGGGATGTCTGACTGTCGTGATTCCCCGGAACCACATCCGCAAAACTCTCGAAAAACGCGGCATTTCCGGTTTTGTAAACACCGGTGTGCTGCCGGGTGGGCAAGTGTACAGCATGCCGCGGTGGAAGTTTCTGGGGAATATTGTCCACCATTTTGCGAATTCCCCGCTTGGGGATACTCACCCAGCAAAGAAGTCGGTAAATTACATTTGTTTCTTTCACAACTTTTTAGACGTGGTTCCAGAAGAAATCTGGCCACGCAAAAAAGAAATTCTCGCGAAGCTTTCGCCGACTTTCGAGAAAATCAACCCAAAAAAACACAGAAAAAAGCGAAAGAAAGCTTCGACAAATGTTGGGACGCTAATTCGCAGTGAAATGTTTGGAGTATTCCATCTGCAGTTTCTCAGGAATTTCCATGCAATGGTCGCTGACAAAATTGTCGATCACTTTGAGCTTGTCACGAAAGTTTTCCTGGTCGAGAGGCTCTCCCTGGAGATGGAACCGGATGGTGTCCAGAATTGTCTTATATTCCACTCGCGCGAAGCCCGCTCTCTCCGCTTTCCTGTCGTATTTCTTCGCAGTTGCGACAATTTTGACGTCAGCATCAAAAGCGGTCAAACCAGCAATGACACCCGGGTTGAGAGTGATTCCTCCTGCGACAGCCCCAGTCAATACAGCCTTTCCAGCAATCACATTGCAAAGCAGGTTTCTGCGCTGGAACATTCGGAAAAGCTTGTCGTAGCCCCAATGTTTCTTGTGGTAAAAAGCAGAAAAATTAATTTCATTCTTTACTATAATTGGGCCAAGTATAACGTCCATATAAAGGGCTAACCCGCATACGACCGCTCTCATGTGGCTTTGATAGCTCAGTTGGGAGAGCACTGCACCAGCATCGCAGAGGTCGTGGGTTCGAATCCCGCTCAGAGCCTGAATTTTTTTCAGGTCTCTGTTCTAGTAGTGTTGCGGCCGCATTTGCATTAATGACCGTCATCACTCAATTGCTATTAATGGACAAAATTAATTTCATTCTTTACTATACTTGGGCCAAGTATAACGTCCATATAAAGGGCTAACCCGCATACGACCGCTCTCATGTGGCTTTGATAGCTCAGTTGGGAGAGCACTGCACCGGCATCGCAGAGGTCGTGGGTTCGAATCCCGCTCAGAGCCTGAATTTTTTTCAGGTCTCTGTTCTAGTAGTGTTGCGGCCGCACTTGCGTTAAGGTTACCGTGTACGTTCAGGGTATAAAATTTTCGATTTTTATTTTTCTCCATAAAAATGAACTTTTTGCTGTGACCTTTCAAGCAAAAAAAACCCAATTCAAAATGAGTGAATAGTCGCCGAGAGATTGGGAAAAACCTATATGCACCGGATGTAAACATGGACAATATATTAATGCGAATGCAGCCAACCGGAGCGATTTGCGCGGGAAATATTGCACGCGAAAAAGTTGCTTTGCTTCATGAAGGTTGTGCGCTTTTAGTTTTTCGGCTATGACGATGGGTCAGGTAAACTTAGTCAAAGCCGGAGAATATGTAACAAAATGATAAACCAGTGAACTGTTTGTAGCATGAGAGTTTGCGTGCAGATAAAATTACGCGGAAAATTTCCACGGTAGGTGACCGGAAGAAAAGTTAGCGTAAATTGATTGGCCGATCGTCGCTAGAGGTGTTTGCGGGCGGTGTTTGTTTGTGTAGTGAAGATTTTTTTTAAGCGCTGTTTTCGTAAAGTTTATTTTTGTCTTCAAGAGGACACTATCAAGAGTTACAACTCAAGGGCGATTTGTTCGATTTCGATCAAACTTGGACAGTCGCTAGAATAACTTATCTTCAACAAAAACGTGTTGGGGAATTAGATAATTCAATACCGAGCCATTTCCGTGCGCCCGCTCCGTCTCTTTTTCTAGTGAATTTGAATTGCTCTGTAACTTTTGAACGCAGTCGAATAAAAGAAAACCCCAACACGTTTTTTTAGCGTCTGGTTTCCAGACTTCGAGAAAAATTTCAATTTCCCTAAATACGAAAATCACATTTAGTAGTAGCTTTCAAAAGTTAATTTACACCTTCGAGTTTAAACTCGACGGAGCGTTCAGTAATTCACTTTCTCACAAAATTAATGACATATTCAAATAGCTAGTTCAATTAGCTTTAATTTGATATACAATTTATGGTATCTGGGATGTAATCGGGAGCCGCTACAACACTTAGATGAGAGACACCCCTGAAGGTACACGGTAACCTTAATGACCGTCATCACTCAATTGCTACTAATGGACAAAATTAATTTCATTATTTATTTAAGAAATTGAGTGAAGAAAAAACGCACAAGACCTTTGTAATCATTCATTGAAAGAAGAAAAGCATAGTTCCACTCATCGTAATGTTCGCAACCGTTGATAAATTGACTGAAAGGGCCTAGGTACATAAATAGTTTGGCACCACATTTTCAATTCCATAATACCCTGCAGAAAACAAAATTGTATTGAAGGAGTATTTCGACGAGGCGCTGGGGGCTGGAAACTGTACTTGTCATTCTGTAGAGGTTTCTATCGGGGCGGCGAAAAGTCTCAAGGTAGACAACAATCGTTTGAAAGGTGAGGGTGTTTTTGGTTGGTAGCACTCCATGTTTTTTGGACAGGACCGAAGACAACCACAGTTTTTGGCAGTATTTTTGCCCTCTAAAGTGAGGTTCTATGGGGAGACCTGAGAGAGTGTTTCAATTCAAATTTAAATTTCTCAACAACACGATGTTTCCATCCTGAAAACGGAGAACCTCATGGATTCCATGCCCATTCATATCCAAATCGTCGTGCATTTTCACGCGGTCCCTGTCATCAACTTCGAACCCGCCCCCATTTTTTCCAACCACGCTGTACCCATTCGTATTGAAATCGTCGTGCATGCTGATTCTTCCATTGGAATCGAAGGAAAACCCTCCTTGTCCGTTATTCAACAGCCGGAGTCCCAACAAATCCAGGTCACTGTTGAAAACTATTTTTCCATTTTTCACACAGAAAACTTGGCCATACACAGTGGATGACACATTCAAAACATAGTCATTCACACCGTAAACAACCATGTGTCCCTGAGGGTCTGGGTGAGCGATTTTCCGGTGGAGAAAGAGATAAATATATTCCCGTTAACCTGTCTGCCATTTGTTGACTGTTTTCACGTAACCGGCCTTTGATGGAGTGGGTTGGAATTTTTTTGTCGCGTGCGATACGATAGTGGCAGTATCTGCTCTTCCTCGAACACTGACGTTTCGCATTTCTGGAGGGAAAAACTCAACAACAAATTGGAAGGGCAAAAAGATTGAAACTGATTTCGGAACGATAATCTTCACGTCTATCTTTGTCGTCGATAAAAGTGAAGACATAGGCATTTTTGTTCGTTGAGTGAGGGGATTTCGTGAATGACGTAACCGTTGTGTCCTTAATGTTGGTTTCATCACTCTATTCATCGGAATCATCCATCATATACTTGAAGGGGTTAGTTTGTCGTCCGGAAGAATCCACGTGCGTATCGTCGACATATCTTTTGTTCGTGACATCTGTATCTGTGGTTGGAGTCCCTAAATCAACAATTTTGTTTCCCCCAAGGTTTGAGTCTGCTGCCATCACCCTGGTTCCATTCAGCAACACGACTTGCGACCTGTTGTTAAGCAAAGCTCCATTCAAAACTCCGAAATTCACACCATCAATTCCTGTGACACATCCCCCACATCAATCACTTTCTTACCACCCATCGACAGATCCCCATACATCGCACTCGAGCCATCTCTTTTGACAAAATACTCATCATTGTACCTTGTGTTCATCGCGTTTGTCGCGGTGGAAGGAGGGGCGAGATTGGTGATGGCATCTTTGTTCATGTTCAGATCTTTTTGAGCAATTGCGTCGAGTTTGGTTTGCAACCCGCGTCCACATATTTTTTGTTGACGGCGTCTCCTGGAAGTAAGCGTGAGTCGACATCTTTCAGGTTGCGCAGCCGGTGCCCACCCCAATCCACGAGGGGTTGGCCCCGTCGATTTTGAGACATCGCGCTGTTTCTGAATCGAGGTGGCTTTTGTTCACAGCGTTGAGAATGTCTTTTGGGTAGCCCAAATTATGGATGCGGTTGTCGTCCATGTGGAGCTCGCCCGTCATCGTGGTACTACCGTCCTTTTTCACGTAATTACTATGTGCACCTGCAGGACCTTGTGGACCGGGATCGCCTTTCTCCCCTTGTTGGCCTCGCGGACATGGGGGGCCGTGAGGTCCGGGTACTCCCTCCCCCGCTCTTCTGAAAATCCTTCCAGGAAGTTCGTTCAAGCACCCCATGTTGGTTTCTCTCCTATATTCTCTCGTGGAAATTCTTTTTCATTTCTTTCTTGGGCTTGTCGTAGTATGAGAAGGAGAATTTTTTGTCGGTCGCGCAGCAGGTCGCGATCCACCCCAACTCGTCGGCGATTCGTCTGTTCTTTCTTGGGAGGAAACGGAAGAGGCAGAAATGGCTGCAGTTGTCGTGAATGTTTTTGAGGAGTTTGATATAAGTCTGGGACAGATAGATGACGGCGCAGTTCCGGTGCCGCCCGTTGGTAAAATAATTGATGATGTCGTCCTGATTTTTCTCGCAAACCAGGTCGTCGAACACGACGATTTTCTGGTTGTCGGGGGGTAGATCCTCGAGCGGAACGATGTCGTCCCCGAATGCTTCGATGACTTTGTATCCGACGCGGGAGTTGATGTTCTCAGCGAAGTCTCGCAGAAGCGCCTAGTACTTATGCTGGTGAAGGTTTTTTCGAAAAAAGCAGAAGCTTGTGGAACCCCAACAGCTCGTAAAGCATGTGCAGCAAGATGTTTGTTTTGCCAGAATTGCTGGGGCCGCAGATCAGCAGTAGCCACAAAAAAAAGGAGAATGAATATTAAATATTCACTCACACTGTGAAGATCTCAACTTCAAGGAACTGGGTAAATCATTTCCATACTGTTACTAAAATAACCTTGATTGGAATGTTTATAGTTATCAACTACATCATCATTACAATGACTTGATCTAGCTCGTATAAAGTTGTGCTTAGATCCCAGCTGAGCCCTTGTTTCGTTTAATCTAGCATTCTGCTGGCTCAAATCTACTATTTATCTCAGAGGGAAGTGCTAATAAACTTTCACGAACTGGTAAAATCGGAACAAATCTTTTAAAAAAAGACAAATCCACCCACCACAAAGTGCAATTGATGCAAATTGCGTAGCACTTTGTGTAGAATCTTCCCTGTGTATTGCAAACAAAATTACAGGTAGAGAAACTATTTGGATAATTGCACATTAGGTTAGATCCTAATAAATTTAACTTAGGCCATAATAGATCCTTTTTTGACCTAATGGATAACTGTCTGGGGCCATGTATATGAGTCAACTCCTCAACCCTTATTTATTTTACAAAAGAAAATCAATGTGTCATTGTACTTTTTCAAGATTTGACCACCACACCAGCCCTTTGTTTAAGTGTTTTAAGGTAAAAAGGTTTTCGACCTTGTTACTTTTCATAATTTTATCGGTATTTTTATGTGTAAGTAGATAACTTCTTGGGGTCATACATATGAGTCAACTCTGCTTGAACCCTTACTTATTGTACAAAAGAAAGCATTGTGTTATTACTTTTTCAAAATATAACCACCACACCAGCCTTTTGTTTATGTGTTTTAAGATAGATGTAATCATGGTTTTTGACCTTGTTACTTTTCATAATTTTATTGTTATTTTTATGTTTAAAGACACTGTACTACAATATGCTCTTTCCATCGGCAGAACTTTCGTCCTTTCTTTTCTAAGGTAGATTCAATTCCTAGCTGTAATTCTTAGGCCTGCTTCAAAACAGATTTACTACCTTCTAAAAGTCAGGACTAATTATGGCTAATTTCATGTTTGTTTCCAAGGTCCTATGGAGTTTTTATAAGGTCCTCTGGGAGTTTTTACTGTAGGCAAACATCTGAACTTCTACATCTTTATGAGTTGAATGATGTAGATAGTCTTTGTTAGTCTTTGTTTGTTGGAATGTGATATAATTATGGCAATTTAAAATACTCTTATTTGTCTGGATTGAAAATGATTAATGATTATGCAGATATTCTGTACTGTCTAGTGGTTTATGCAGCCTTGCTTGTTTTTCTTTTGTTTTGGGAGGTGGGGGTGGGGACATTCAGACTACTTTGTACTGTTTTTTTTTTTTTTTTTTTTTTTAGTATCATACTGGTGTTTTAATATTTTGTTTGTGTATCTGTGTGTTCTAGTTCAACCTCAATTTTTATTCATTGATTTGTACACTGGCCATCTCGTATTTTTAAGCCTGAGATTATTTCAGGCATTCAGCACCCATTGTCATTATTTGTCATAACTGCCTTTTTTAAGTCTTTCTTTGGTTTGCTCTGGGTGAAATAATGGTTGCCTTGTGAAAGCTGAAGACTTAACAGCTAGATACACCTGTAATGATTTTATCATATTTGTTGTACAGTAATGTTTTTAGAAGTTTGAATAAGTATTTCTTCATTTAAATACATTTTGCAAAATGAAATAAATACATTATGCAAAATGAAAAGCCAATAAAGTGCTTGTTCGCTTCGCAAATCAACTAAGCTATGTGACCGTCACATTAAATTTCACTGCGCAATTAATTGTTCAGTTTAATAAGCTGGTGCGCCTTCAGCTCTTTCTCATAAATGTACACATCATTTAGACCTCCTACATACAGTCCTTCAATTAATTTTTTTAGGAGCTGGTGACACCAGCTTTGTGGGATGTTTGATGACATCTGGCACTAATGTTTAATGGGATTTTAATGTTTGATGACGTGTTTTACAATTTCAAATATACATGGAGAAAAGTGAGACTACTCCTTTAGTACCTTGCAAAATAAAAAAAATCAAGTTTAACTAAGATGGCTAACACTGGTTTCCAACACTTCTGCTTTGATGAATTATCACTTTAAATCCTCATACTACATTGTTAACTACCTTTATAGTGGTATCAACAAATGCCCAATATTTTATTATCAAGTTGTTTGTCCTTGCGCTTGGCCGGCCAGAAGAGCAGCTGGATTTCTTTTTCAAAACACTGTAGGTGCATTGATTGATGAGCTTAATGCTAGCAAGCATTTTTTTTCTGTGATATTAAGGTCAAGACGTAACTGATCAAAAGGAATATCTTGACCTTAATTAATTCATACCATCTAAATATTTTGTATTGATTTCCATGTATCTTTCTTTCATAATTTTTTGAGGCATACAAGTATCTAGAGGATACACAATTTCTGATTTCTGATTGTCTCATGGGAGGCTGTGGATAATTGAAATTGCATTCATTCTGAAGTGATGATCGGAATCACTATATACTTGATGTGATACTGATTCAAAGAAGCAATCACCAAGCTTCTCCTCCAATACCTAGTTGTCCTAAACCATAGCTAAGTAGCCTAGAGTTGAACAGGGAACCAGACCTGTCGTTAGGTATTGCTCTAAGTTGTTACGAAAGTTTGGTTTTAAAAATTTATAGATGCAAACTAGCGTTGTATGTTCTTTTTTATACCAAGTATTCAAGATTATTTGAAAAAAAAAAAAGCCGCCCCAATATTTTTATTTTGCCTTTGTAACAACTCCAAACACAATTTGCAAAGGAATTTTATGACCTTACTCAATAGAATGGTCGCTTTTAGGCTTGGCTAAATATATATATATATTATAATTAATAAGGATAGGGGTTAAATTATTTTTTACTCTTGTTTTGTATATTTAATTAGATTTAGTAGTTTTTATTTAGCTAGATTGTTTCATTTGGTGACCCGACGCTCCGACATTCGTCTTCAATTTTGAGCTCTAAAAGCAGCATTTTGACGGAATTTGGTTATGATCGATTTTCTCGACAAGAAATCCATATTTAGCCAAACAAAGTGTGCATTGATTTGTTTCCCATCAAGGCCTACTTAACTTTGAAATATGGGCGAAATTGGTTTTTCAGCTGTTGCCACCAAATGTTTGACCATTGGCAACATTCGCTCTTAATAGATACATTAAGCACCACGAAAACGGCGAACGCCGAACGTCGGCTAGCCGTTTGTCGTTTTCCCTTCCGTTTGTCCGTTTGTCTGTTTAAGCTTCCCGTCGCAACATGTTCTCGGTCACCATTCACTGCGACTAGACAAAACTGATACGGAGAAGTTATGTATTTTCCGCTTGAATTTGAAACTCTTGTAGCTTTAATAATAATAATAATAATAATAATAATAAAATTCTTTTAGAGCGCAGCTGCATAATCTCAGCGCGCTTAACAAATGTAGGGAATAAAACATGAGAAATATACAAATTAACCAACAAATATAAGAAATAAAAAGAACACATAATGAAAAGAATAATGTGAGAAGACTACACGTGAAGTTAATTAAATAGAAATGTTTTGAGCTTCTTTTTAAAGATAAACAAAGATTGCGCGTTTTTAATGTCCACTGGCAAGGAATTCCAGAGAATAGGTGCAGCTACCGAGAAAGAGCGAGTACCGTAAGCCTGGGTCTGATAAGCAGGTACTACCAATGACAATCCTCTGAATGCAGAACGAAGATTTCGGTTTGGGTGATGAAGATCACAAATGTAGGATGGAGCCATTCTATTCAGTGCTTTGTAGGTCATGGTTAGAATCTTAAGTTCAATCCTTTTGGTAACAGGGAGCCAATGCAGCTTACGTAGTACCAACGATATGTGCTGACATTTTTTAGTTTTTGTTTTACAAGCAGTTCATGTAGAAGTAGGATGATAAAGGAAGCATAGCTATAAAAGCAAACGATCAAAATGTAGAAATAGTCAGTAAAAATGGGCTGCAGCTACTAGCGTTTTCGCGTTCCCTCCAAACGGGAAGAATGTCCTCCTCGAGTAGAAACGGCAGCCGGCAAACGACAAACGCGGAAAATGTCAGGTCACATGACCCCCACTGCGCCTAGACAAAATGGATACGGAGAAGTTATGTATTTTCTGCTTGAATTTGAAACTCTTTTAGCTTTACAAGCAGTTCATGTAGAAGTAGGATGATAAAGGAAGCATAGCTATAAAAGCAAACGATCAAAATGTAGAAATAGTCAGTGAAAATGGGCTGCAAATACTCACGTTTTCGCGTTCCCTCCAAACGGGAAAAATGTCCTCCTCGAGTAGAAACGGCGGCTGGCAAACGACAAACGCGGGAAATATCAGGTCACATGACCCTCTCTGCCGTTCGCGGGAAAAAATACGCGGTGCTTAATCTCTCTAATAACACACAATGAGAGAATTACAAGGCCGGGTTTGATGTCTCTTAATTTGTTGCTGATTTCTGTACATTTTTATACACATGACATGTCTATTAAGACTTGTAATACTGAATTTTAATTAATTAGTAATTAATAGCCCTACCAATAATGGATGAATATATTTTGTGCTGTAGCTATCATTAATATACTTTCTGAGGTGCATTTTATACAAAGGGTATTTGGTCTCTATGAGATTCACTTGCAGCTTTAGCCAGGAAGTCTGTAAATTAGTAAGCTTTTAATTTTTCATGTACGTTTTTCCAAAAGATACGGTCAAATGCAATGCGCTCGATGCTCATACCCTTACTAGTGTACACTATGAAGCCCACCCATTCAGCTCCAGTGACACCCATTAGTCCCTGCACTCTAGTATAGTAATGATGATTTCTCTTAAACTTCGGTCCACCATTTACCTCCTCCAAGAAAATTCCACTGTCCGAGCAAGCTTCGAGAGGGGTCACAAGGTATTTAGTTTCTGGTCATTTACCCTCAAAGAGGCCAAAAGGTTTGGAGAAGCTAGGGTCAATGACTTTGCAATCATGAGAGGCACCAAAATAAGGAGCATCAATGCTAATCACAAGCCCAGACTTAAAAACCCCGACTGGTCTTCTTGTTGAATCCATGTATTTCTGGTAATGCTTTGAGGTGAGAGGTTCATATTTACGCCCATGGGTTGTGTATCATGATGTAGATGTTTTTGGCTGCAAGAGATTATTTACCAATGCGTCATGATTCCTTTATCTGTGTCGAATTAAGCCAAAATAGGAAGCTGCAAATCTTAAGGTTGCGTTCGTTTTTCCATTCTTTGCAGTCAGCCTGCTCCCTTGTTTTGTATTCAATTTCATTTATTTTGTCAAAGTCAACTATTAGGTTTTGGAGCAAGTCCTTCTCCGCCTAACATAATTTCACTTGGCAGGTTAAATTGCCCTCTTGGAGGACTGAGAGGAGATTTTTAGTATGTGGTCAGTGGTACACTTTGTTGATTAGAGGGAAGAGTTGTCAAGTTGCAAAATGCTTTGAATTTATCCTCTGTGATAGCAAGTTGGTAACTCGCAAAGGAACCCATTGGATGTTTGCCTAATTTTGTCTCTGTTACTCGAGGTACCTCCCCACTCGCATTCATGATTTAAGCCAGGGCCATTTTTGGATTGATCTCATTTAATCGCGACACTAAAATACGTTCATCTTCTTGTTGTGTCTTAACTGCTTTCCTGGCTTCAATAGAGAAGGCCTTTTACCCCAGGATCTCTTGTTGAAGACCTGTCAACATATGTTGTTCCTGACTAGGTTTGGTGAGACATCAAAATAAACTGAAATTGTGTCTTCATTTTGATTGAATTCGCACATGCTGCTGTTGTTATAATGGATAATAAATTTGCTTCCTTCTGCCCACACACCCACGTGAAAGCCATTCCATTCGCTTTCAGCCATGATTGAATATGTTTTTTTTTTTACGAAACCACTGACCAGTTACAACACTTAACAGTAAGTAAATGCAGCAAAAAGTGCAGCTTCTACGTTGTTCTCGGACAGATTCATTGAACTCCTTCAACTTTGCCCAGAAACCTTGAAACACATCAAAACGTTTTCGAGCCCTTTTTGTTTAGTTTTGTGAATTCCAAATGTTTCCGTTTTTCTGTTTTCTCTTTCTCTAGGTTCCTTTCTGTAACTATCTTTGTCCGAATTCTCAATTATGTGTCTTAGAGGTTTTAATAATCCTACTCCGGCTTGCTGAATGATAATATGATGATTATAAACCACTCGGCGCTACAAGCCTCGTTGGTTACTTATCACTTCATAATCAGCACCCCGTCGTTGAATAACTGTTAAATATCAATGTAACTAAAATGAAAGAAATTAACATTTGTGTTAAATAAAATCTTAAACCTACTCATGAAGCGTGGGCAAACACAAAAAATAAAACAAGTGAATTCATATTACATACATACATATTACGTCATATTACATGTATTAAGGCAAGCAAACTATCTATCTTTGTTGCTGCTCATTATTCGTCGTGTCTGGACGACACGATAGGCGAGGGTATGGTAAACGTTAACTGACGATTCCTGAATAGTTAAGTTAGAGAAAGCCCATCTGTCAGTTTAAGTGATTGGTGTTTTATTTAACCATTACTCGTGGTTTCTTTTCAGGTTGTTGAATAGCAACAACATAACCACCATATCCAATGACTCGTTTGTAAACCTCACGGAACTTGAATATTTGTAAGTATGTAGTATTACACTGGAAATTGTTTTGAAACATTTTAAGAAGCATTAATGTTGTACAGCCAATGAAGTAACGTAACAGAATAAACTAATTGACTAATTAAAGCCCATCTGTCAGTTGGGCTGATTGGTGTTTTAAATAACCATTAGCCGTGGTTTCTTTTCAGGTTGTTGAATAACAACAGCATAACCACCATATCCAATGACTCGTTTGTAAACCTCGCGGAACTTGAATATTTGTAAATATGTAGTATGACGCTGGAAATTGTTTTGAAACATTTTAAGAAGCATTAATATCTTACAGCCAATGAAGTAACGCAGCAGAATAAACTAATTGATTGAAAAGCGCTCGTTGACGCTTTGTGGCTAAAGGGCGCTGATTTGAAAGATGAATTTTTGAGCTAGATTTTTACGGTTAAGGACTAGTTTTACATCCCAGTGTGCGCATTTAACGGTGCCAGGTTGCTCACTTGTTTTGAATGCACTTCTGAGTAGAAAGTTGCCTACATTTCTGTCACTTTTGAGCGATGAAATCAGTGGTGGTTGAGAAACGATTCTAGCAGTGTCGGGATCATTCTGCAGTAGTTTAAGTTATTTAAAGGTATTTTCGCGCTCGTGATGCAAAGCTTGGTCCTTTCATTGAAAACGCTGACAAAATATCGGAACCTAAGCGATCTGCTAAGATCAGTGATCGTTTTCGTCACGTGTACCTAAAGCTTCTCGAATGTTATCTGTTGCATGACCTGTAAATTGTGAAAAAAGTTATACATCGGCGAAAGCGGAAAATGACTAAGCGACCGATTTCCAGAACATTAGTGCGTGATATTGAGAAAGACAACAAAGACGCACTTAAACCAGTTATCCGGCATTTTAATCTCCTTTACCATTCCAAACAACACATCTGGGTCTGAGGCCTTTTCTGATATCAAAGTACCACGGAAAGCCGTAATAATTTATATGACATAATTTCTAATTCCCTGCCAAAAATTCGTTGCCTCTTCCATGACGACCGACCTGACGCATCAAAGTTTTTTCCAGATAAGTTTTCCAAACAGTCATGAGGTTTGGTAGCGTTTGTCCACGCATTAAAAATGTTATCAGCATTCAAAGACCGTTAAGGCAGGATCTGCTCTGAATAGGGCTCATTGATTATCCGTGCCATGGTCTTAGCGACAGCAATGAAGAATTTTAACCATTACATTAAAAAGAGTAAGCACGCTGGTCAATTATGAACTCCTAAGTCTCCGAGACTTCGCGAAATATCCCTAAGTGTTCGGCTTACTTGCCATACATACAGCTCTCTTGTCAATGAAACATTTATTTCTTCCACTTCAGACTTCTGCAAAACAATGTAATAACCTCTGTGCCAACTGAAGCCTTCGTCAAGCTTAACAAGCTCAAATATTTGTAAGTCATGGAGCAGAGAAGTATGTACTGAAAATATCATGAACACAACTCGGTCATTGGGAATCAATGATCTTTCCTAATTTAAATACCCCGTAAGCATTTGTTTTATACAAGCTTCTCTTCGCAGTAAAATTCTTCAGAAAACTAATGGTTTCAAAAAGGAACATACCGTGGAAAGGCGAAGAGCTAGAGCACTTACACTTTCAAGGGATACGTCCACACGTTAATGCTAACGATTTTGATTTTATTCCTAAGGAAGACAGGCAAAACTTCAATCGATTTCTTTCGTGGATCCCAATTCTTTCACACTTTTGGCGACGGTTATCATTACAGAAATTATCCCGGGAAAACATTGTTATTGATTTATTAAGACATTATAACCCTCGATTAAATGCCACAAACAAGAGTATAATATGTGCCACCTGAGTATCATAAGGTTGTTTGGAAACTAGTATCTTCAAGTACATTTTCACGTACTATGCTTCCGAAAATTTTCATAATAGCCATATTGCCATTATTTCTTCTTACTTTTGTATTCTTGATTCTTCCTTTAATTAGAATCAAATTGGCAATTTACTTAATCAACGCTACAATATTTGCTTTGATTTCGTTTATTTTCCAACCGCATGTGTTCAATGCTGCCAACCTAATTTAGTTTACCTTAAAGTTGTTATCTAATTAAAACCTATGTTCAGGTCGGGCGAGGGGCAGAAGACTCCAATAGCGCGTGGCGATTTTTTTTCTTTCAATCATCCGACAAAAAGCGACGTCACAGCCAGTCAAAAGCAGGCGAGGGGAAAAAACAAAATAGACGTCAACCACAGCGCTTTCCCGGTGATAAAAAGTGCAATATTTCTACATCGGCTTCAAATGGTGTAGTTTCCTTTGGTCTAAAGAAAATTAACTTTTATTCTTCGAGAATACCTTTAATGATTGTTCAAAAACGTTTTCTTTACAACGGGTAGTTCCCTCTAAGATGCCTTCGCTTCTCTCTCGTTGAACTTAGTTCACAGGAAAGGATGTTGCCGTCTAAATAATGCCTCCAAGTCAAATACCCTATCCTGAAGACTATGATTTTAACTTCAAGAAAATCGCAAACAGTCTGTTCTTGATGTGTGAGAACACCATTAACACTCGCCTCTAAGACTTCATATGGTTTTCACAGACTAAGAAACCAATTGAGACTGGCACATAACATCAAATTTTCGCTTTTTAACTGTAATGGAGTTACATTACTTGCCAAAATTTTCGGACGTTAAAATTTCGGACGTTTAATTTTTGGACGCTTTTTATCTCATTTCAGACAAATTTCGGACAAACATTTAGGACACTTTCCCGAAACATAGTTAAGCAGGAATTAGACTGAAACAACAACTGTCAAAACAATAGTTTTACTGCACTCTCACAGATACACCAGCGAGAAAATAACACAAGTAAAATTAACGGCAGCAAACGGTTTCTTCTTTTCGTCTTAAATATCGTTTGGAAAAGAACTACAAGCTTCTTGATAAATCACCTCCGTCACCGCCAGCAACAGATGAAGAAGAACCACATGCTAGTGAAAATTAAGAGAGCCTTTCGACTGTGTTTGATTGATGATGTGAAGCAGGAGAGGACTAGCACCACTGGCAATGAAATTATCATAAAACTGGAGCTCGTTCAAAAATATAATTACTGCAAAATGAAATTTATTTACATTATGTTTTTCATAGAGAAACAAAATGCTTCCTCTCCAGTGATACAAAAAAAAAAAAAAGAAAGAGCAAAGTCTAATCCGAGTTGTAGCTTCATCATGTACTGATTGACCTTGAATGTAAGTGATGGCGTCGCCCAAAAAGTACTTAAAAGTTTATACTGCACTGTAAAAAGTTCGGACGCTTAACATTTTGGACGCTTAAAAATTGTGGAAGATTTTTTTTTCGGCCACTTTTTGTTTGTCCGAAATTAAAATCACCCGAGAAATTTATAGCAAGTAATGTATCTATAGTTGAATTTTTAATTATATCTTGTTTAATGCTACTCAAATAGTTAATTAGTAGCCAAAAACACTTGCTACTGGTGAATGATTAACAGAATTAGTTGCAGTCCCTTTCTAAGCAAAGGCAAACTATTACAAACCATTGTGACACCAGAGCAACGAAATTTATTACTTAATAGTTTTAATCTATGTCAAAAAAATAACAAAAAGAATCCATTGACAAAAGGAGCTATCAGTAAATACATAGGGCAATAAATTACTAGATACAAGCTATGTGCTACTCTAAGAAACAACAAAACAAATAAACAAAAAAGCTATACAGGTTCATATTAAAGAGGCTTTAAACAATACACGCTGAGGAAGAATAATAACGTACAAGGACATGAGAGAAAGAAAAAAATAACTTAAATGGAGAGGAAGTCTAAACGAGACCAGAAGGCTAACAGCATTAATAAAACACAGACAGGTTCATGATCAAGGATACATACCGGCCGGTAGGTGAAAAGTCTATTTACGACTCAAGAAAAATGTTTTTTCTTTAAAAAGGCATGTGAGGTCGAGCTAACTATATTGGTTTCCAAAGTATGAAAGAATTTCAGTCCAATGTAGGACTTGGGAATTTTCAAATGTGAAAGCAGTATCAGCGTAAGTGAAATGCATAATGATATGATCACGAGTTTGGATTCTCAATACGAAAAAGAGACATTTCAGTTGACATAGTTAAAATACAAAAAAAATAAACAAACAAATAAATAAATAAATAAAAGTTTTAGGTTTATTTGTTTGTTTGTTTGTTTGTTTTTTTCTGTAACTATTACCACCTTCTATAGCTACAAAATGAATGAAAATATCAGCCTGCAGCTGTAGTTTGTACATGAATTATACTGGAAAGCTAATTCCTTTTGTTTTCAGAGGGTCAATAGTATTGTTTAGATTGTGAAATAATGTCAGCTGGTGTGAGGATTCCTAAAAGAATCAATACAGAATGCATGGCTTTAATATATAAACCAATTTAAAGAAAGAAAACAAAGCTGTGTACTGGCACCATGATTGTAAATCTACACTGTCTACACTACAAGCAAACTTTCAAGTTTTGCAAAGTTTCAGAAATGCATAGGAACAATAAAGCTTGGTAGCCTTTTCAGAAAACATTCACCAGCTTTGAAATTCATAGACGATAGAAAGGTATGTGGACCGGTCAGTATAAAATGCAGACTGCAGATTGCAGACTGCAGACTGGGTATAAAATGCAGAGTGAGACCAACACTGTCTTTTTGTCAAATACGTGATGTATTTTTAACTTAAACTTAGTTTTGTCTTTCCGAGAACACCTTCCGAGAAATTGATCTTATTCTTTAGGAAAAGCGTCAACATTGAAATTATTGACATGATTGAAAGGGTGCATACGCTTTTAAGCGGAATCGCAAGTTTTGCAAATCTTCTCTAGTGCAATTACAGACTCTGTAGTATGATATCTTTAGAAAGCAATGACCCTGACATATGACCTCACTATTCACGTCGTCAATCTCTGTTTTGTGTCAATTGTTAACTCACGCTAGTGTAATGCAATCGCCTTTCCGAGAACACCTCCTGCAAATTGACTTTCCATCTCAACAGTTTGATTTCTTTTGCCTACGTTAGCTGCAACCCTTTTTTTTTACACAACAAAGAACCAAGATTTAACGCTTTGCATTCGGCTCATAAACCATAACCTCCACAGTGATTTTTGCGTTAAAATAATAACGTCGACCGTACATTACTTGCCAAAAACTTTCGGGCGATTTTAATTTCTGACAAAAAAAAAAGTGTCCGAAAATAAAACCGTCCGAAATTTTTAATGTGGCTAGCCTGACATATGTATGCTTCGTCCCTGCCAAGGGACTCATCAGAGACCTTTCGGTGTAGCCAACTCGTCAAACATCGCGTTTGAAGTCCCGCCAGCAATCAAATGATGGTGGCAATTTGGCCTTATATCTCATAAGGATTCCCAATTGCATTGGCAGGGACGAAACATACGTATGTCAGGCTAGCCACGTTAATATGCATTGAATTATTCTTTACAATTTCGAAATTTTTAAACGTCCAAAATTTAAGCGTCCGAATTTTTTACTTTTTTGGGCGACGCCATCACTTGCATTCAAGGCCAATCAGTACATAGTGTAGCTAGAGCTCGGATTAGACTTTGCTCGTTCCTTTTTTATCACTGGAAAGGAGACGTTTTGTTTCTTCTATGATTAACTTGATTTTGCAGTAGTTATATTTTCGAACAAGGCTAAGTTTTATGATAATTTCATTGTCAGTGCCCGTGGTGCTAGTCCTCTTCTGCTTCACACCATCAATAAAACACAATCGAAAGGCTCTCTTCATTGTTTCTAGCATGTGGTTCTTCTTCATCTGTTGCTGTCGGTGACGTAGGTGATTTATCAAGAAGGTCGTAGTTTTTTTCAATACGCTATTTGAGACGAAGAAGAAGAAACCGTTTGCTGTCGTTAATTTTACTTGTGTTATTTTCTTGTTGCTGTCAAACGTTGAGGGTGCAGTAAAACTATTGTTTTGGCAGTTGTTGTTTCAGGCGAGTTCCTGATTTGTATTTTTTATTTCCTGTTATCTTATTGTTTCTTCATCAGGCCGAGCGGGCCACGGGCCTCTCGACCTACAAGACGACGAGAGGAAAAATATGACGGCCGCTCAACAACAAATCCTTAGAGAATTTGGAAGCGGCCTTTATGACAATCCGAGCCACATTAATTCTTAGAATGTAGTAAACATTCTTTTTTTGTTGTTGTTGGAGAGCTTCCCTGTTAGCGCAACAGACGATGTGTGACTCCGAATGGTTAAGTAGTTTAAAATTCAGTGCTGCGTAGAACTGATGCCAAGGTGGCATAATGGTTTAGGAGCCAGCAGAATATGAGAATTCATTTAATGGTCGATGGCTCAAGCCCCGGGGGTAGAGAAGTTTTCCTTTGAATTTCTGTTTATTATCATGATCATCATCATCATCATCATCATCATCATCATCATTATTATTATTATTATTATTATTATTATTAAGCTAAGCTTGCAAATTGACAGGAAAACGTGTTGACAGCGACTCGCTACTCGCTCTGAGCAAAGCCGACAACCGCTGGAGCTTGAAAAAACACTGGCACTTCGATTTGTTTGATAAATTCAAAGAAAGTGAAGAATTTGGCCACCCTAAAACTACGGCATTTTCATGAAGATATGCTAAGCGACGCGTAAAAGCTTTCTTCAAGCAACGCCACGCAGTCAAAATAGCTGCGTTGTTCAGTTTCATCTATTGCACCATCATAGTATTAAACTTGTACTAAGACTACTACTCGGTCAGCGCTTAAATCTGTTGAAAGTTTCCCTTAAGAACATGCATGGAGTGCTAAAGTGTGACATCGCAAATATCAGAATTTTTGAAATTATGAGATGATAAAATTTTCAGAAAGAGCAAGATCAAATATGCTAACTTGCCAAAAATCACCATTTAAAGGCAAATAGGCTCTGAGATTTTAGCACCGTTATGCTTTGCTGACTCTATACAAATCCCTCTAAGTTTGACTTGGTTCATAAGGTTATGAACTAAATAAATTTTAGAAGGACTTGTATGGAGTCAGCAGAGCATAACGTTGCTAATATCTCGCTCTCAAATTGTAAGAAAATGCTGATTTTTGGCAAGTAGGTCTTTTTTTGATCGTGTTCTTTCACAAATTCAGTTATTAGGACGTCATCACTTTCCCAACGGTCGCAAGTTTGAACCCTGCTGATATCGAGGACTATCTATCCTTCTTCTTTATTATTTAGTTGGTCGCCATAGCGACCGCCACTTTAAAAAATGTTGGATTGATTCTATGGATATTCGCTACTCAAACACGAAAGCAAACCAAAGCGAACTGCCGGTGAAGCTTACAAAATACTGGCACTTAGATTTGCTCAGCAATTTCAAAGAAAGTGAAGGGTCGTTTACCATTTGCCAACAAAAACCGAAATTTCCCGTTGGAAATACAAATGGTACAGCTTATTCCACCGGAAATTTTTCGGAACAGATGGAAATCCCCAGACGTATTCTTCTTTATCCATTCCAACCGAAATGACAGGAAAGCCCTGTACCATTTGTCAAACTATACTTGTCCCCGTCCGTTTTCGCGCGCTTATTGCTCGCTTTGACGGCTCCCAAAAATTGCTTCAACTTAATTTTTCAACTGAAGAATCCTAAGAGATCAGTCCGTGTTAGCTCATACAAATGTACATGTACCTTTAAAAGCCATAACACAATCAGGGAACAACAGCTGAAGTGGTAAGGAGTTGAACTGAAATTAAAACAAATTGAACTGAAGTCAAATGAAGCCTGGTGGAAAATAAGTGCGCAAATTGATTGATAACGTATTTGTTTCTTATTACACTTTGATTTCCGAATCTTGGTTTCCGGGTATTGCCTGATTCTCGGATTCCATGTCTTAGGGTAGCCCTGCGTTACAGAGAATGCCTCACCGAGTCAAGCCAAAGATCTTTCTAGAGAGGGGAACGACCATGTCTATCTATCTCACCCTTCTCCAAGGTTGGGGGTAGTGGCTTACAGCTAACAAGCACATAAAAAATATTATCATGATGAACCCCCTTTCAGAAGTTAAAACCTCAACTAAGGGGTCATTTACTATTTTCAGGTTCCTCAAAGGAAGGCCACTTAATTTGGACTGCACTTATGAAGACAAGCGAAGAAGCTTAGCTAGAAGACATTAAATTAGAATTCTGATTTAGCATATTCCATCTATAAATATTCACGTTTGTTGTATTCTTGATACTTACACTCAAGAAATTAGAGGCAACTGACAAACCTCAAAGCCCAAATATACCAAGTTTTATATCAAATACGGCAAAAAAATATTTCCTAGAAAAGTCGAAGCAATGTCTTAACAACATGTTTAACAGTCACAGTACACAATGTTTGTAACTTTCACTTCAAAATACCGAAGAAAACATGGCCAGTCGAGAGGCCATCCTTCGCCCTTGTCGAGATGAGAATTCGACGCCATTTTCAACCGGATGTGACGTCACTTTTTGTTGGATGATTTTAGGAAAAAAAAATTGGCCGAGTCAAACCCCCGCACCGGCTATATTACATATATGTACAGCTGGCTAAGAAAACCAAACAACAACTCGGAGTTGAAATGGATTTCTCAGACTGGTATTATGTTATATCTTCCATATCCTCTGAGAGCTTAATTCATTGACAAGAGAATGAACTTTTAATATCTAACAATTATTGCGTGAGGTTGAGAGTGACAGCGAAAATTGTCATGGCCCAGGTTTGTTTTGCCTCCCGAAGCCGAAGTGAGCTAATGGCATAAACCGAGGTCTTGATAATTCTCAATATCTTGGGAAAACCGAATTCAATACGAGTTTTATTATGCATACACTTGAGCGTTTCTAAAAGAACAAGAGCTACGTGTACAAGAAATCAAACATCCTACATCAACTCTTTCTAAACAACTTTTAGTTTGTGAACTTCTAACCAAAGAGCAGCGCAGCGCAGCCGAAACGTTCCAGTAAATTTTACAAAAGCCCACCCTAAAACATAAAATTAAACTCTTCACTGAATTCAAGACCCGCTTAGTTAGCTGTGTTTACTTCAGTGTGGCTGGCTGAACTCAATTACAACCTTGTTAAACTAGCTAGTTGGTGTGAATTCAGCAAACTGTGATATTTGTTATTCAACCTTCCACAGAATGCTCTCTGATAACCCTATCAAGACCACTGGTATTCAGGCCTTTTCCATACCAAGTAGCGGACAGCATAAACTAATCATGTGAGTAAATAGTAGGCATCGGTCATCACTCACGCAAAAGTATTGCCTAAATAAAAAATTGGAATGGAGCATGGACTTCTTCTACTACTACTACTACTACCACTACCACTACCACTACTACTACTACTACTACTACTACTACTACTACTACTACTACTACTACTACTACTACTACTACTACTACTACTACTACTACTACCACATTATTACTGGTAATATTATTTAATATATTATTTTATACTAAGCCGAAAACCGGAGCTCCTTGTTGCTTTTTGTACCGGTATCGAACAACTTAGAATGGCTTTCCTTGCGCCAATATTTTATGGTTAGAGCAGTCAACAGGAATTGACCACGGTGGAAAAACCTCAAGACAGTAAAATATTACAAGAAAACAATACATGACGCGTATGCTTGTTCGAAAACAAATTTAAACAATCAAAAAACCATGAAGCTTTTTCAACCAACAACGTGTTTGACGAGCATTTATGACCATTTAGCTATATCTCTCAACATTGCATTTAAGAGGATTTCCGTGTTTGATCTAGATCAGACATTCTCATCCATTCTTTCGCGTTAAGAACAAATGTTTGATCTTTTAGCCACCCCAACCAACAAAGCGTGCGCAGCGAGTAAAAAGCAACAAAATGAACGAATAAATGCAAAAAATCGTTCTGTGTACTCACTCTGTCTAGTGTTTGGTCGAACATTGTTTATGCGTTTAGCCACCCAACGTTATGTTTGACAAACACGGTGTTGGATGAAAATGTTTTGCCGTGGCCTTAGTCCTTTTCTACGAGGACTCATTGCGTTTATATAAGATAAGGGCATAAAATTCTTAACGCTATTGAAGCACAGACGTCAAAAAACACTTAGCCAAGCGGAGTAATAACACTCGTTCACGATCGCTTGCAAGCAAAACAACAAAACAAACAGTTCAACTACTTCTTTGCGTCCAAAACGAGTAGACATGATGATTATTTATGTCCAGTCGAAAGAAAAATACAAGTTTCATTCCTGAACAAAAGAAACAACGATTAAGCCAAATGTTAAGCTTCAATTTATTTACTGTAATTCACCTGTGTTGTAGAGGTTCTTGAAAATACATATCCACTTCAGTAAAACACAAATCTCCAAAAAAAGCAAGCGGTTTGCTCAAAGGAAGAACTTCTTCCACTAACTTTCAGCCACTCGCTTCTCCCATTAATGCTGGTTAACTTTTAAGTGACCTTTCTTGGTGAGCTGCAAGATGCCGCGGTAAAGTGGAAGCCCTTGAAGCGTTGAATCATTTTTTTTAACCACACAATCCGAGCGCCATGCAAGTGAATTCAAGATTTAAGCTCTACCTGAGAAAACTCTTTTGCTCTTCCTTTTTATCACTTGGGAATTCACCTAATTCCGGAGTATCTTTAAACTAGTTCCTGATTTTTATGTCTTTTACGCGAAGAACTCCGAAAGAAGATGAAGTTGTTTTGCTCAAAATAAAGAAACCGACTGAATGTAAAATTTCGAGCCTTACAAAGTGCGCGAAAAATTAAGCCGCATTTTGGTTTGGGTGTCCCACACCTGGCTGGAGCCTGCGATACAATCTATAGCCACCTGTACCTGGTAAGCAGTCAATTTCATAAAGAAAGCTGACCTCGATGAGTTTTAAACTTGAGCCCGCGATAAGTTCACGTGATACTGGTCAGCGGATGCCTTGTTTTTACAGATGTCAATTGCCCATAACATGGATGTACGAGCATGTCTTAATATCGCTGTTAACTAGGTGGTCAACTGGAGTATGGCCACCATGTTGGATTATTATTATTATTATTATTATTATTATTATTATTATTATTATTATTATTATAGGACATTTCACAGCGCATACATGAATCGGCGGACGTATGTACGTAAGTACGTAGGAACATACGTGCGGTGACCAAAACCAAATTTTCTCGAATAGATGGGTTACCCTGTTTTCTTACACATGGTGCTCCCCTTGGCGGCCCTTCGGGCGACCGGAGCTCCGCCATTACTACAGCAATATTGGCCTGCAACGACTTCAGGGATCGTAACTTACAGTACGGACCAAGAAAACGATGTTAGTAAGATATTTATTATAGAATTGACTTGGAAAGTCAAGACATTGAAGCAATTTGGCTAGAAATCTTTCCATTCAAATCCAATCAATCTCTTACTTTGGGTAGTGTATACCGCCCACCATCCTCCAGTAAAGAAGACGATATCAAAATTGAGGCTAATATCGAAGGAATTCATTTGCTGAGCATGGAAACCATTATTGTATCTGATATCAACATTGATTATAGCGACAAGCAGGGTTATGCAAAACATAGACTCTCAAAAGGACTGAAGGTTGCTAGGCGGTCAGACGACATGGCTGATTGGGCTAATTATCGTTCCGCAAGGAACAAAGCCGTTGCTATTCTTCGTTCAGCTAAGCGTGAATTCTATAATAATTCTTTTGAAAACAACAAAAACAATGCAAGAGCAATCTGGAAATCAATAAAAACTTTGACTGGCCTTAAGAGGAATACTCCAGAAATTAGCAGACTTAAAATTGACGGACATGACGTGGACGACCCTTTGGAAATGGCTAATCATTTTAACTCTTACTTTTCGACGATCGCCGATAAATTACGTGACACCATATCATATTCTCCTTCAGACCTGTCCAAATTGATTAATTTTTTCTAATCCCGTATGGACCCAATTGATTTGTTTTCAGTTCCTGATATATCTAGTGCGCAAGTCTACAGCTTCGGGCATCGACAAGATCAGAGCTCGTCTTCTACGTATTGCTGCTCCTGTTATTGCTCCGAGTGTTGCTAAGTTAATTAACCTTTCATTCTCTACATGCAAATATCCTACACGATGGAAAACTGCAAAGGTGACACCTTTATTCAAAAGTGGCGCGAGGTACGACCCCTGTAATTATCGACCTATCTCCGTGCTTCCCGTTTTGTCGAAGGTTATTGAACGTCACATGCATAATTGTCTTTATACCTTTCTCAATGAACATAATCTGGTCTACTCTAGACAGTCTGGGTGCCGAAAATAGCACAGTACCGAGACAGCTCTTATTAAAATTATCGATGACCTTTTATTCAGTCTGGACAATGACAAGGTCTCTGGTATGGTGCTTTTGGATTACCGAAAAGCGTTTGACATGGTCGATCACGAACTTCTACTAAAGAAGTTGGAGGCTTATGGCATAGTCAATCAAGAGCTCAGATGGTGTCCTTCTTATTTGTCTAGTAGAAAACAAGCAGTTTATTTAGGCGTAGCGGAATCGTGTGAGCCTCTAGTTAAACATGGCGTTCCTCAAGGCAGTATTTTGGGCCCTTTGTTTTTTATTCTATTCAGTAATGATCTGCCTTTACACGTCAGCTCTCAAATTGATCTTTACGCTGATGATACAACAATTACAACTTCTTCGGATTTCAGGAACATATCACAACTGGAACTTTCACTGAACACATCTGTAAGTGAAATTCAGCTTTGGGCTAATGCAAATAAGCTACCTTTAAACGAAGAAAAGACGAAGGTTTTGATGATTACCGGGAAAAGACTTGCACCCAAACTTCACAATCTGCCGAATGTTACAACAGATGGAGTAAAAACCCTCAAAATTGTAAACAGTGCTACCCTCTTGGGTTTAGAAATCGACATCATGCTTTCTTTTAATTTGCATGTCGAAATGATTTGTAAGAGGCTTTCTTCGTGGATAGCTGTATTACGTAAGATTAGAGTATTTTTGCCGTTATCTCAACGCCTACTATACTATAATGCTATAATTCGCCCGGTATTGAGTCATGTGAATGTTATCTGGTCATCGTGCGACAAGGAGTTATTAAATAGAGTTTTAAAGTTGCAAAAGCGCACAGCGCGAGTTATCTTATACGCAGACCGCCAACCATCATCGGTACCTCTATTTAATAAGCTACACTGGATTCCTTTTTATGAACAATGTAACATAGGCAAATGCTCCATTTTGTACAAACGTATGCATAGGTCTCTATACCAAGGTACCTGGATGATCACCTAGTAATTAATCACAAACGTCATTCACGGAATACACGGTACGCTAATTTCAACGCTATTTGCCCTAAATATAAAAGAGAAACGAAGGTGGATGCACATTTGCAGTATCCGCTTCAAGACTCTGGAATAATGTACCCTTATCTACTAGGAAAGTGGATTCTGTAGCCTGTTTTAAGCACAACATGTGGAGTAAGATATTTTGGGACCAGCAATTTTTACATCATTTTCATATTTAATAATCGAGTTTTATATGATCATTTTTCGATTATTTAAATCGCATGTTTTTATTCATAATTTTAAGTGATGTTCTATTTTTAACTTGTGATTTGTTGTTTAAATCAGGGCCACAAGTTTATTAGCCTGTGGCTATTACGTGCTACCCTGGATAAATAAAGTCTTTATGATTATTATTATTATTATTATTATTATTATTATTATTATTATTATTATTATTATTATTATTATATCTCTGAGGTTAATCCGGCGAGCGGAAAAGAAAACTAGTTGAAGTCAAGCGGACTGTACCGTAGAATACGGCCCGCAAAATTGACCAATCACAGCGCGCGTACTAAGTGGGAGATATAATAAATAATGTTATTATACGTCTAAAATAATTAATAATATAATATCAATTAATTAATATTGAATTTCATCCCCCCCTCCATCCCCCTCTTTATCTTACTCCTTTTTTCTGACTCCCTTTTTCTGACAAAAATATTCGGTTTTGTATTCCTTGACAGAATCATAAGGCGTTCTTTGCTTCTCTGGCAAATAGTAACTTCCGCTTCGGAGACGGGTGTTAAGCGAAAAATTAAATTAGTATTAAATTAGGGGATTTAATACGTATTCTCCCAAATACCTACTAGTGGCTAAGAAATTATTTTTCTATATTATAAGGCTGAAACGTTTATCAAAATTACTCAGATGATGATTCATCCTAGGACGAAAAAAAAAAGAGGGTTGTCCAATACACCCAATCTGAGTAGGATCATGACGGGTGGACTCCTTATGATCAACTAGCGTCTACCCGCCGATCCGACTCGACCGGTCTCGCGAAAAGACGGTCCGTCTTACCGGACGTCCGCTTGCGAGAGATTTAGAAATTTCAGTATAGGGAGGGTGGAAAATGTCTTTCGATCGACTCAGTCCGATCGAATCAAGTAGGGTCGACCCATCTCTCCTGTGTTATTTTGTTGGCGAATAGGGAGGGTAGGGAATGTCAGCATATCGATCAAATCGAGTCGGTTCGTCGAACCAACTCGATCGGACTCGACCCGACTCTCCAAAGGACGGTCCGTGTTAGGGAAAGTCCGTTTGAGAGAGACTTAAAAATTTCAGCGAGAACGGCGAAGAGTGAGAGTAGAAAATGCCGGCGGATCAGCTCGCAGTCCGATCGAATCGAGTCGGGTCGTGGACCCGACTCGATCGGGCACGATCCGACTTGACCCGTCTGTCTGAAAGACGGTGCGTCTTACGGGAAGTCCGTTTGCGAGAGAAATTTCAGCAAGAACAGCGAATAGGGACGGCAGAACATGTTGGCGGATCGACTTAGTCCGATCGAATCGAGTCGGATTGTCGACCCGCCTCGATCGGCCCGTCTCTCCAAAGGACGGTCTGCCTTTTTTGTTGGCGATTAGGGAGGTTAGAAAATGTCGGCGGATCGACTCAGTCGGAAGGAATCGAGTCGGGTCGTCGACTCGACTCGATACGACTCGATTCAACTTGACCCGTCTCTCCAAAAAACGGTCCGTTTAAATTTTTGATCAGGTATCGGGGTAAGCATGTCTCTCATGTTGAGCGGCAAATTATAGCTTTTTTCTAGCTGCCTTTTTCATATCCTGGTAAACTATTTAGCGTTCAGGTGGACTAATGCAAAGAGAAAGCGAAAGAACTCAATTTGAAGAAGAAGAAACCGTGTCCGATGGTGGAAAAGCCGAACAAAAGTCATCACATGTACGAATTACGCAACCAAGTACGGACTTCGGACATCGTGGACAAATTTCACCCGCCGGCCGCCAGATCTAAGCAGGCATCTTTCGAACCAATTGATTTATCGGTGTACAAGCCTTCGGCGAGATGTTTAGCCTTTTGCACTTCGGAGGATCGAATCCTACTCTGGATAACTGCATTTGCACGCCGCTACTATGATCTGTTGACCGCAAACAACACAGCGGGATATAAGGTCATCTGGGAAGAACAAGAAAGCTACAACTCTCCGTCAAAATGCGACAAAATAGTCATCCATTTAGTCGCAACAACAGCCAATTCTGAAGATCAGTTAGTGGCGATTACAGTCTTTATCACAACTGGTAGGATTCTAGTTCAAGGGAAGAAGTTTGAGGAATGGAGTGCTCATGAGTTTCCGGTGCTCCTTGACATTGTAAACGAACTAAGCCACATTCAGTCTTTCACTTCTGTTCAGGATCAATCTCTTTTCGCATCGTCACTCCACAATTTTCTCGTAAATTTCATTCACTTCATTGCTGACGAGGATATTCCTCCTTTAAACAAACCCAGCGACCTCAAGATTCAATGCAGTGGGACAACAACAGCCTTGTCATCCCCAGCTGTCGAGCCTCTTTCATTCACGCCGCCCCGTCTAAAAACGATCACAACAATGAGGGACACACTCGGACAATTGGATGCTGAATTCACTCAATTCCAAGTAACAAGTTCTGGTGACCTCCAGCACATGAAGGACAAAATGGTTCAACAGGATAATCTTTTGAAATTCCAAAAACAATCAATTGACAATCTCTCAAACGATCTTTCGTTACACATTAAATCATTTGAGGACACACTCTCTCAGCAATCCGCTCTTATCAAGAAACTACAGGAGGAAAACGCATCTCTACAAAAATCTACAAATGTTTGAATCGAATGTGTCCTTGCAAGAGAAATACAATCGATTGTAATTGTGGAGGTGTTTTTTCTTAAAGATCAAGTAAGGGCAGTACAAGATGCTCAGATAATACCCAAACAATTACCATCGACAGCAGACACGACAACAGAAACGGTTATCGTTGACATTCCAACGGAGAATTGTTTTTCTGCTCTTCAAGAACCTACAGAGCCTCCCTCCCTTCTGTCAATCTCCCTCCCACCTCCACACCGGAAAAAGTTGTTCCTGATGTGTCCTATCACTCGCCTTCCGTCACCGTCAAACCGAGCGGTGCAGTCTTTCTGTGTGATTCAAACGGAAAATTCCTAAATAAAAAGAAACTATGCCATTCCACGTAAGACTTCAAATTCTTCAGATGTCTTAGAACTGAGACTGCCAGAACTGTTGTCCAAAATGAACTCTCCGACAGCCCTCAACTAATCGTTATTCACACCGGAACAAACGATCTTACGATGACGACCCCGGTCGATGCGTTCATCTCTGATCTTTCTGTTATGATCACAGAAACAGCGACAAAGTTCCCTATGAGTGAAATCATCTACTTTACTCTTCTTCCACGAGCAGATCTACCATCGTATCTCATTACCAAAATTAACAAGCAAATTGTCGACGGTTGCTCCAAATTACCAAACGTGCATATTGTCACTCATGAAATCTTTTTGCCAAGGGTCCTGAAGATTTACATGATGACAAACACAAAAAGCGACACCTTGGTTTATTCGCCGCAAACTTGGCAGAAGCGATTCGTGGCAGACCAAAGCCTTCACGTCCCCCCACTAATCATTTGTTCCGCTCGCCGCATCGATCCCAATCATCACTGCCTCAGAAATATTCTTCTTACAGTAACGCCGTCAGGAATTTTTCCCCTGGAGACCATCATAAACCAATACACCAACGCCAGCAGCAGCCGTCACCGCCAATGGCTTATTTTCAGTCACAAGCTCATCAACAGGTCTCCACCTCGCCCACAAACTGGCAATTGCCTGTTCATCCTGACAATGGTAACGTCTCGCATGTGGAATTTCCTAAAGAACTACTTTCTTTTTTTAAGATTTATAAAGTCCTTTATTTAATACTAAATCTTTTACCAGGATGCGTTTAAGCTTTGATAGTTACTATAATAGGGAATGACAAGGTTCTTAAATCACTCAAGTAAACTGTCTTTTTTTTTGCCTGGAACATAAACGGGCTTTCTTCGAAATCTTTGGGTGACAAATTACAGAATGTCAATTTTTTAAGCGTGATTAATAATTTTGATTTCATAATCCTCTCTGAGACCTGGAACGGGACAACTATTGAAGTAGCAGGTTATAGGTCTGTGGTTCAAGGTGCCTCAAAAGAGCGAAAAAGGGGCCGCAACTCAGGAGGGCTAGCTGTACTTTACAAAAATGAATTTCATGATTGGATTTCAGTTGAAAAAGAGTCTCCGAATTTTCTTTGCTTTAAAATTAGCAAACAGTACCCTAAAACATCAAAGATATATTTGTATGTGGTATTAATATTCCACCATATAATTCAAATTACTTTCATCCTGAACTATTCGAAGATCTTGAAAAGGATATCGAACATTTTTCTGCCTGGGGATCAATCCTCCTCTTGGGTGATTTTAACTCGAGAACAGGAAAATATCCAGAAGTTGTTTGCAATGAAGGAAATCACATGATAGCAAACGATCAATCCGAATTTTCGCTCCGCTCCATTCAGAGAAATAATTTTGACAATGACATAAACAATCACGGTAAGCTACTTCTTGAAATATTTAGGAGTGCAGATCTCAGAATTCTCAGTGGTAGAGTTAATGGTGATTCATTAGGAAGACCCACATTTCATGGAAGGAATGGAATAAGTGTCATCGACTACGCAATATGTGACCAAGATTTATTTACACATGTCGCAAACTTTATAGTGAAGGAACCTTTATGTTTGTCTGACCATAGTCCAATAGTGACTTGGTTAAATATTAACACGAACTTTAGTAGCCGTGACACATTGACTGAGAGTGATACTCTAACGCGATTACCAAAACATTTTTTCTGGGAAAACGATTCTTCACAAAAGTTCGGTGATGCGCTGCGGTCTCGTAATATACAAACGTTAACACGAGAGTATCAACATGATAACAGTCCAGCCAATGATGTCAACATCTCCCTTGAAAAGGTAGAAAACATTCTTATCGCAACTGCCAAACGTTCTTTAAAGATTAAGATCATTAAGAAATGTAAACGGGTCAAGCCATCTTCAAACAAAAAATGGTTTGATGCAGAATGCCGCTTTAAAAGACACGAATTAAGAAGATTAGCAAACCAAAAACACAATGATCCTTCGAATACCGCTCTGCGTGAAGAATATCATATTGTCTTAAAACAATACAAGAAATTGTTGAACGACAAGAGAAGTGAGTACTACCGTACAAAGATTTAGGAGCTAGAGGAGTCCGTAGTCAATTCCGATGAGAAACAATTTTGGAAATGCTTAAAATCAATGGACGACTCTGTGAAATTTAAATTCATTCCAGAAGTTTCAGAAGAAAGTTGGCTGTATCATTTCCAGTCACTTCATTCAAATGAATCCCTTAACTGTTATCAACAAAACATTGTTAGAGAGGTACGTGAACAAGAAAATAGCAACATGCAATCACTCCCTTTGAACTCCCTTATTACCGAAATTGAAATTCGCACAGCAGTGAAGAAATTGAAGAATAAGAAATCTCCTTTTTCAGACAGAATCCAAAACGAAATGATTAAAGTCAGGTTAAACGAAATGATGCCCGCCTATCAGAAACTTTTTAACGCAATTCTAAATTTAGGTGTGATGCCCAAAACTTGGTGCGGTGGTCTAATTACGCCAGTATTTAAGTCTGGCAAACGAAGTGATCCGTCCAATTATCGCGGGATCTGTGTTTCCAGTTGTCTGGGGAAACTGTTCTGTTCTATTCTAAACCAGAGACTTCTCAAATATGTCAACTCGCTAAACATACTTCACAAATCTCAAATCGGTTTCTTACCAAAAAACCGAACAGCAGACCACGTTCTCACATTAAGAACATTAATAGACAAGTATATTAATTGCCACCACAAAAAAGTCTATGCCTGTTTCGTAGATTTTATGAAAGCTTTTGATTCGGTCTGACACGGTGGACTCCTTTATAAGATGTTTCAAATTAATGTTGACGGAAACTTTTATAAGTGGATCAAAAGCCTATACTCCAATTCGATTTGCTCCATACAGATTGGTAATAACCAGACAAGATCATTTCGGTACGCAAGAGGTGTTCGCCAAGGATTTATTTTGAGTCCTTTACTCTTTACTTTGTACATTAACGATTTACCGTTCTCATTTGGACA